>UFQX01000886.1:0-115361 GCA_900497675.1 Arapaima gigas | reverse complement strand
CCCCCCCCCCCCCCCCCAAACAATTTCCTTAAATATGACTAAAATGCTAATATAATTAACAAACCAACCAATTAACTCTCTCTCCTCGCAACTGACATTTAGTACTGACTTTTGAACACAAAGCCACTGCAGATCCCCCTTTCACAAATGACAGTCTATTCAACATTTTTCTGCTCACATTTCAGACCTTATGATGGGTTTTTGGAAGGTACATGATGTAATATATTGCACAGTATGACCTCAGGCACCATACCAGACAAAATTCTATCGGCAGGGACAATACAAACAATACACATTATGCATTTCAAAATAACAATAGATTAGATGGAGAGTTTTTATACACAGTTCAGCTGCAGTACTTTGTAACATGAAACATTTTCACCATACAGATTTTTGCAATAAAAAATATATAATAAAATAAATAAATAAAATTATTTCAAGATGAGGCTTTTTATGGGGAGCTCTGAACTTAATTCACATTTTTTGATGTAAATAGGGAGACTGTATACCGGGGCTAGGTTTAGTCAGATAATGTAGGTTCAGATAGCATGCTGGGATGCCTGTATTTTGAAAGCACAAGAATAATTTCCATTGTTAAATTGATCACTTCTTTCAAGGGTGAATACTGAATCAAGGCACAGATCCACTGAGCACTTTATATTTACTATGAACAACTTCATAACTGTGCACGTTCTATTAAATGCATATATACATCAGAAAAACCATTCCTGCAAATTTTACTGCCAATTGCTTGGCTGCCTCCCATTTATTCATTTAAAATGACAGACAGAATTGCTCTACCTATTTCAGTCTCGACTCCTCAGACCACAGTCATGGTCATTATGTTCCATCTCTCAAAGCCAAATGCTAATCTGCCACAGCTGTGCTAGGGAAATTTTATTTGTCAAAATTAGCCAAAGTTTTGTTTTTTTTTTATAAACACCCCTACTTAAACTTACAAGACATATCTTCTTGTTTACAAAAAAGGAATTTGAATTTCGTGCATTCTAACAGCTGACCAGTGCAAGACAATTACATTTATTCATTAAGCACTTTTTCTCCAAAGCTAATGATTATTAAATAGTACTTGTGTGACACCATTGCACACACACATAAATTAGGAGGTAGTAAGTTTGGTTGTCTATAAAATGTTGTTACTGTCTGCATGTCAGTCTACACATGCCATACATTACACATATACACACTAGCATGACCACTATGCACACTCAACACATGCGCGTGCACACACACATTGTACACATACACGCTGATGCATTTTGTCAGTCAAAAACACACAAATGTACTAAATTCAAGATGTTGAAAGATAATAACATTTGGTGATATACAATTTGTTGTTACTGTCACCATGTCAGCCTGCACACACCATTCTACAGACAATTACACACAAAGAACATGGCCACCAAACACTATACAAAAACAAGCCTGGCTGCAGACTTCACATTCATTGTAAACACACACGCACAAATGTACTAAATTCAGCATGCTAAAAGGTAATAAAGTTTCATGACATATAATTTATTACTATCTGCATGTCACTATGACCAACATGTGTATTGCTCAGTGCCTTCCCCATATTCGACCACAGGAGCTAGTAGCTATTACGTGTGAGCATTTATGCACCAAACATGATATACATCAAACTGTTTTTTTTTTTCTTTTGTATGCCCAAACAGAATGGCAAAAGGGAGGGGTGGTACCTAGGAAGAGGAGACTCTAGTAAGTGATAGTAAAGAGCAGAACTAATGAGAGAGAAGTCATGGGGGCTCTGTTGGACTGGCAAGAGTTACAGGTTATAAAAGGGGTGCACTTCAAAGATGTAAAAATAGCACCATCATCACCAAGATGCCAAGTGGCAACAGAAGCCAGTAGATGTAATAAGTGTACAAAAATAATCTGTATAATCTTTTATAAATGAAACTGTAAAAATTAATATGCAATTATACATGGCACAGAGTTGTGCTGCATGCATTAGTATTGTGTGCTACCTTTTGCAGGCTATTAGTTGCACAGGAATATAAATTGTTTACCCTAAAAATGCACATATTTCATAAAAAAGACAATGGATTAGTCCCACTGGAGTAGAAATCCCACATAACAGGTGAAATCATTGGTAGATAGCATCTTCTTGCTGTTTATTTTCCACTTTTAAGCAAAATTTCAATTGCAGGCAATGCTGTCTGCTTAGAAGCTAAGCAATAAGACAGAAAACTGAACCATGGAGGAATTGTCCAACAACTCAGAAAGGATAAAAATGGTCACCAGTTCAGTCATGATTCACGGTAAATGCAAACAAATTGCATTATTATTACTTTAATTTTTTAAAAATTTTGTTGTCACTACTACCCTTAGTAGCTTAAAATTGTTTATACAGAAGGTACTGGCACTGTTCAGACCAGTACAGTTACATCATCCCTACCCATTGAGCTACCTACTGTCCTGTGATCATGGATCACCATGTCACACTAGAGAAAATCATACCATTTCATACTGAAATCTCAACATATATAAAGTCAACATGTTAAGGAGGAAGCTTCACTTGGGCATGCAAGGGGTGTGGACAAAACAGAAACAGATGAAATAGCTCAACTGTGAACAAACTAAATCACAATTACAAATGTAGCTGCAAAGGTGAATCATATCAGGCTGATTGCTAATTAGCAGTAAGTGCCAGCTATAAAAGAGGTTTGACAGTACTTTAACACATTAGTTTTCAAAGTAACACAATGCACCTAACAGTTTCAAAGAACCCAAACAATCAGTGCATGAACTGCAGGTGTGTCAGTTAGAAAAACTACAAAATTAGTCAATGTATCAAGAGAAAGAGTCTCAAAAATAATGCCAGTATACAGTATGTTAAATGTAAATGAACTGTCTTATTCCTGTGCTACCATTTATCCAAAGCTAAAACACAAGGACTCATAGCCTAGTGTAAAGAGCACAAAATCTGTACCTCTAAGCAATGGGGAAAAAAAGAGTAATATGGTCTAAGGAGCCATCTTTCATCTTATTTCCCACATCTGGATAGGTCTTCATTTGGAGAAATCCAAAGAATACTGTCAATCCACAATGTCTGTTGCAAACAGTTAAACATTGTGCGGGATCCATAATGGAATGGTTAGTCATCTTGTGGCAGTCATTAAGTTCAATGGCAGCTCTGCATGGTCATATAATGCCCAAAGATTATGAGATCATTTTACAGCACCATGTACACCCTATGGTCCAAACTCAAGATGTTCCCATATTCTAGGATGATAATGCCCCTATACACATATATGTCCCTGATATTAATATATTGTTGGGTGCTTCTGTTATCAACCTCACATATTCACTGTTATTACTCCATATCACCACAAAGACTTGCATAACTATGGATTTAACAATTTATATTCTACAAATTTCCTGACAAATTGAGAATTTAACTACTAAGGGGGGGTGGATGTGTGCAGGGGTGTTTGTTGAGTGCAGCACTGTATAGGCTGCTGGTTACATTAACTCATAACTGCCAATTTGGGAACCATACAGCTGAAATCACTCACTTATGCCCACCTTACTGCATGGTCCCCACTCTTTTGTTTTTTGATCCTATTCCACTCCTGTATGTCTATTGTGTCCTGGTTTATGAACTACCTGACTGGTAGGCCACAGTTTGTGCACCTGTGAGGCTTTGACCAGAAGCCATGATGAGGAATGAAAAAACTAAAGTTCATCATGAACAATGGCACACAGCCACTAAAAGTGACAGCATGATTTCTTTCAACTTCTTCAACTTAGGTGCACTAAAAAACCCTTCTGGGGGTCCTTCTTACAACAACCATCTGCCTCCATAATGTCACACAACGATCTGTCAACTATTAATTTCATTTGTGGGAAATTTCTTATTTATTTTGCACCTTGTTATGTGTCCTCTGTTTCCAGCTGTTTTATGGGCAAGTTTCTCTTCTGGGGTTATGGTCCACATGTGAAACAGTAAAAAGCCAGGTAGTTGTTTTTTTTTAATCAAACAGAAAACAATTCAATAAGTTGCTGTTCTCTGTAGAAGACTTGAATTATTTCAAGCTATTGTATTTCTGTACTGTCATGTAACCTAAATGTTGACTAAAAACAGAAAAATGGTTATATTAATGTTTTGAACACTATTATTAAGGAAGCTGTAAGTTTTCAGAAGCTGACAACATTCTTAATGCATTTTCTTTTGCAAGTACAACGAATTGCTGAGTAAACAAACCCAGTACTAATTCCCAGTAATAATTCCCAAAAAAAAAAAAAAAAAAAAAAAAAAAAAAAAAAAAAAAAAAAAAAAAAAAAAAAAAAAAAAAATCATCATGCATTCCTGAAGCTTCCAGGCGTTCATGGGGAAGATTTCCACATGCAATGAAATGCATAAAAAATGATGTGGTCTTTAAAAAGGAGAAAATAAAAATTCATTCAAACATACCAAAAAAACTAGAGATGAATCTGTATAAAACTGACAAAACAAAGCTTTTAATTCAATATTATTTTCACACAGCACTGCTTTGTGTACCAACTGAGAAAAAATTAGTAGAAACAGCAGCTTGTTATAAGAAGGGATAAAACAGCCATGCAGATCACCAAGGTTCTTGGTTTTTTGTTGCATTTTAACAGTGTTCCCTAAGTAACAGGTGGCCAAAGGTCAGACGGTCTGAGGGCCTGCACATACTTAAAATTAATAAACATGGTACAATGACCCAAAGCACAATGTGAAGCACCTCCACTTTTCCCCCCTTGGCCCTTTTCCTCATCTTCAACCCAGTGTCCCTAGCTTTGTTTCAGCCTGAATGATAAAATTTTACAGACACCTTCACATGCTTGGAGACAGCTACTCTCAAGAACACTGCCGCATACAGTGACTGGGGTGGGGGCTTTGTCACAAGCCTGCTACCTCTCACTGTTCATATTGACTTTTATACACTTTCTAGCATTAAAGAGACTGCTGTTCAGATGTAATCTAGATAGAAAAGTCCTGCCAATAACCTTTATCTCAGAAGAATGAGTTTTAGTTTGAAGTCATAACACTGGCAATCAATAGTGAACTAGATAATGTGGTCCTTGTTAATAACATTAACAATATCAACAAGAAAGGATAGGTTTGTGTTCCTGTGACCTGCATAGAGGATGATACATCAGGGCATCATTAGCCATGTTAGCAGAGCAACAGTTAAGCCAATGAGAACAGGTCAATGGTCTACCAATTCCAGTCTGTTCCCTGCAACAAAAACCATGACAGGGAAAAGGGGACCTCCTAACTGTTGCTCATTAAGAGTGGCATGTTACAATGGAACTTGATGTGCCCCCCCCACAAAAATCTAGTTAACCTAGAACACAGGTTTGGTTAGCCAAACCCACCAGTTTAAAAACTGTACTGTGAGATTCAAGACTGCAAACAGTTACATAAAGTCATATTATCTGATTTACCAATAGAATTAAACTAGTTTAAACCTATACTGTAAAATATTTTACAATATAAGCTTACACCTAAAAATCAGTGGTGGCTCAGCCATATTTCAAAGGCACTCCTTCATGGAAACCAGATTCCCCTTTTCAAAACTTTTTTGTAATACTGCACTCAACTAATAGACAACCCAGCATCCAGCTGCTTTGAACTGGGAAAGGGAAGTTACTTTACTTTCAGGTCAGAAAGAGCCAACATGCCATGAACAGCAATTAAAAATAAAGATAAAAACACCTAGGACTACATATTAGATTATGCAATTCCTTAACTGCCTTTCACAGGGAAATCAAAAAACTTAAGTCTTCTAGTTTATGAAGTTAAATATTTTTCAAATTCATATACATCCATATACCTAGTCTACTGACTACAGCATTAGCAACAGACCTTAGATCTAAATCTGCAACCTTCTGGTATGATTTTTTTTAAACTGCACTGCTAACCTAATTTGATCAAATGGCACAGTAAACATAAAACAATTACAGCATTAATATGAACTGTGCCAAAAAAGGATTAACCTCAACAAACTGTACATAAATATACATCTGTGTGTCTGGGGAGGGGGTATGAGAGGTGGTGGCTTCTTCTTCTTCATAAACACCAAGTCCAAGCCTTCTATAAGGCAGTGTCTTCACTCTCAGCACAACCAAAAGAGAAATACATTGCTATGGCAACCACAAGTCCAGAGATGACAGCAGCTGGAGTACCGTTTTAGCCAGAGCCACCATTGAGCAGATCTCTCCGACTGGTCAAAATCACTAGGAACAAAGGACTAGGAACACTAGGAGCCTCACTTTTTACCTCATACTTGAAAAGTAATTACACCAGAATTCAGGGAGATTCTGTTGGTACTCATATTAAAAGTTCAGGTGCTCAAAAACAAATTCAATTTGGAAGAAAAACTATAGTGCTGCAAGAACTGTAAAGAACCTTAACAGTTTCCACCACTGTTACATCTTTGCGTATATTCGTTTGTGTGTGCTTGTGGAGAAAATCCTTTTTTTGGAGACAGGTTCAGTATTGAGTGACTAATGATACATCTGCAGAGCTGCCCTGTCATGGGAAACAAACAATCCCTGCTTTCGTGCCTTCATGGTTGGGACTGAAGAACTCTGAGAACAAAGAGGACACACAGCTACTAGACAGGATCACAGCTGCCAAAAAATTCTATAACCATGGCACTTTCTATTGTTGATAAAAACTGTGGCGGAACTCGAACAAGAGGCTGATTCAACCGCATTCAAAGTCCAGACCCTGGCATATAACTGACTGTTTCCATCCACATAATTATTCGAAAGTTAAACTCAAAACTGCTTTAAGGTCACCACAAAAACCCATCTATACTGACAAAAACATCCAGTACTATACATTACAAAAAAACTTGAGTACGAATTTAGCATTCCCCTGGGACTTGAGATCTAGATGGTCTCCTAAAATAATTGTAATAGTTTTGACTCAAAAATGTACAGGAGTCATTAAAAATGCATAATAGAATGCAGTTTTGTTATGCAGTGTAAAATGTTCAACTCAGCATGGAGGACAACAGCATGGTAGTATACTTTGGACGTAAGTGACTAAACACAGGTGGGGCAATACACATGAAGGGGGTTCTTATTAGCAAAGAAAATGGCTTTTCCCCTGCAGAAATGTCCTGCAACCCAGAGAGAAACTAACATGCAACAGGTTTTCATAATGGAGATTTTATACCACTGTAATTAAATATAACAAAGCTTGAGAGGCATTATAAACAACTGTTGATGTACTGTATGCATCACATACTTTATGAACTTTGATACAAACATGCTGGTACAGCTCAACTTTGATTCAACAAGGGAAAACACAGCATAAGCACAGTACTTGCAGGGCCTTATAAGAACTCATCTCCAATATTTTGATTATACTGGACCAAGCATGCATCAAGTCAGAAATACAAAACCCTATATAGCTGGGCTTGATGCAAACCAGTCTCCATGAAAGTGCTTTGGGCAAATGATTAACTTAGCTACAGAGAAGGGATTGAAATGTACTCGGGTCTCATGACTTTTGAGCAGAGTTAGAATGATTGTTGCATTTTTTCCACTGAAGCTCAATAGCAACTGCAGATCTGCAAGAGAAACGGTGACATGATCACACATTGGAACAGTAGGCTGCTGTATGTTCTTTAACAAAATCTCAGGAAAGAGGAAATTGACAATAACATACACACAGAATAAAAGACAGTAACATCACAGATCCTGAATACATTGTTAGTTCACTTAGACCAGTAAAAGCTACCACTCATGTTGTGCAAGGAAAAGCAACCCACTATTTCTGAGATTGCACCATTAAGGCCAAGCTACTGGAGCATTTCAGGACCGCACAGAATGACTCCACTCTTGTAATGGAAATAAAGCAGATAATGGCTGGAGATCTCAATGGCCGGTATAGATACGTGCAGCAAAGTCTGGACAATCTTTCTGCATTAGACCCAAAATTCAAGAGGTTGGCCAACGAGGGAGGAGGAGAGGGACAAAACCTTAAAGAGTCTCATATTAGTGACACCATTACTGTGGGATCACAGGGTAAGTTTAATTTGTTTTTCCTTTAATTTTTTTTTTCCTTAAAATGTAGCTGCAGTCTCCAGAACATTTTGATCAGGTGGTTTTTCTGAAGAAAAATCTATCAAAGAAACCCTCAAAGGTATATTTGGAACTCATGAAGATCCTATCCTAGGTCCCCAGCTAGCAGCATTAACAGGGTGTAATGTATTATAATATTCTGTTATTGTTATGCTCCTGGTTTGACAACTCATAAAGGTACATACATTTTTTTAACATTATTCAGGTAGCACCAATCAAATCATTGTGCATCGTATCGTAGCAGATTTTGACATAATGTTAAATATCAAATTTTTGCTTTAAAATTTGAAATCATATTGTATTGTAGTAAAGTCCAAGGTTTACTCCCCTAACATGTATTAGTCCTAAAAACTGTTTGGTGTTTGCTATTTCTCCACAAAATATACAGATCTGTGTATCATTTTTAGGCCCAAGTTCAATCACCTCACTTTGAAGTTTGTACAAACGTTCATAGGAGGTGTAGCCATTGGCCTCCATAAAATAATGCAGTTCATCCACTGCTTGTAGTGTCGCCACTACAACTCACACAAACAGTTCTTGTATAATTCTCTCTCTCCCCAACACCAAGACCCTGTCATTTCATGACAGAGCAACAGAGGGATTGTGTAATCATGTTACACCCCAAAGTGGAACCAAACCACAAATAAAACAACTATATGTGTAGCCAAAGTGTGGTATTAAATACTAAGGCATGTGCTACTGTATCCTTCAGCCAAACTTATTCCATTGAAATGCTAAGCAATGATGTGTAGAAAGATAAGTTATTCACTGTTCTGGTTAAAGTAAATATCGAATTAGGGCAAATAATACAGATGTACTGAAAATGGAAATTTCATTAAATATCAGTCAAGGTAAAGAAAGCTTTTACAGCCCGTCATTCTTTTATGTAAGTGAAGTGTGACAGATGTGTAATTTTAACTTTTTTGATTAAAAAAATGATGCAGATATCTAGCCAATACTTCTATCTGAAGCTAAAGGTGACTGCAAGTGAAGCAACAAACATTATTTGAGGATCCTATCATGAAGACAGGATTCAGTGTTTCAAGCACAGCGGAACCAGAGGCATAGCTGAAGCTACAGGTGATGATAGGAACCTTGCAGTCATCTCCCTAGATTTGTTGTAAAAGCCCATGGTAGATATGGCATCTTGTTTCAAGACCAGTAAAACCCATCAAGACACAAACTACATTTAAAAGCCCTTACAACCTCAAGAAGAGAATATTAACCAAGTTCTTGTTTAAAAAAAAAAAAAAAGTGATGTTCACTCCAGTGTCTTCTGAATGCCTAGCATTAGAATACAAGGTTTTGACATAGAATTAATGTTTTTAAAAAAACCAGCTGACATACTCAAACTGGTACCACTCGTGTTTTTTGAAACCGTTACCCGAGAATGAAACAAGCAAATTTGTGCATTTCAGATTTAGTACGGAACTACACTGTCATCAGTAGGAAGAAACTGTTACACATACTGAAATCGATTAAAATAAATCCAACCACCACGATTTGCATAAAAGAGATACGGTATATCAATGTCTTTTATACACTAACTTGAATTAATCCGAAAACATCATGCGCATTTCTAAAGCTTTAATAAAGGGAGAAAGAGATGAGCAGCTGTTATTGTGATACAAGGTGACGTCTACGGTAACTGGCCATCCATGGCCTTTGTTGTTCTTACTGTGAGGCGCAAGAATTTGGTAACATTACAATCTTCATTTGGGGGGAAAAACGGTAATGGTGGCGATGCATGACAAAGATACCAGAGTGCACTATCTACGGTTAAACACGTTTAGGTGCGCAGGTCCGACTAATGCGGAGGTTGTTCTTTGCCTTCAATTGTTTATATGCAGAACTCAACAAGCGCACAATCCTCTGTTCGCTCCCATTAAAAAAAATAATAATACAATGAAAATTGACGGAATTCATATTAGCCAAAATAAAAGCTGGGCAAACGACCGCAGAATTCAAAAGGATGTGGGACGTTAGACCCTTGTGGCGTATTTTGCTTAAAATCTCGCAGGATTCGAACGAAAAAGGCGATGTAACGTAGTGAGGACGGCAGTTGTTTGTACCATATCGGCATCTCGCCTTTGGTGCGGCCAACTTAGCACGACAACTAAATTCATTTTAAATTGCTGTACCTGAATAGATGCTTTTTCGCATCAATCTGGACGTGACAAGGATGACAATATATATCCTTATTAGTCACCGTTAGCGTCGAATTTACTTCCCCACCACATTAACAAACATTTAAATGTTGGTATCGGAAATGCCATACAAACAATCCTATCATTTTTCTTCCTCCGAAAGGAAGCTAGCTTGTAAATTCCCCTATTACATTTCCAAAACTTCAAGGTCACATCACATGTATGAAAATTTACATTTATGTAACAAACATGTGAATCCTAGAGTGCGGAGACGCGAGTTGACAATGGACAGAGACCTGAGAGACGTGGTTAACAGAACTTACAGATAAACATGAAAACATCCTTCTCTCTCTCGCTTGCTACCGACTACGTGATGGATGGAATCTGCTGTACACGCACATTAAAATGTAAGCAATGGTATGCAACAACATCTTGAGAGAAAGAAAAGCCTTGTGGTGAAGGCTGAGGCGCACACCTTACCTTCCGATAGCTCGAGCTCGAGTTCGGCCAAACGGGCTCGCACCTCCAGAGGAAGAGGTAGTGTATCACGCTCCGCCATTCCTTGCGTTTAAATGACTCTCTATTTTTTCCAGCCCAATCTCTGAGCGCCCTCCAAGAACAGAGAAAGGACAGCGGGCCGAAGGATTGTGAAAGAGGCACGAGGGAATGACTTCTTTTGCTCTCCGTCAGAGGATCCCCGCCATTGCTCTATGTCCTTCAGCAACGAGCGGCGCCGTAATGCAGGTTGTCAATGCAGTGTTCTGCACGGAGAGGCTCCGTCTCTCGCTCCTGCCGCTGCTTCTTCGAAGCACCCGTCTGCGGTTTTCTCACGACTTCGGGTGTCACACCCACGTGACGCAGCCGAAACAAAGGCACTGCTTCGAACCGACGGATGGCGCTACACCGCCCATGGGCACTGGAAAAATGCATTTGCTGGGGAAAATGTACGAAATTCGTCACTACACTACAGCAGTTTGGAGTAGTGCACAAAGCGGATGGAGAATAAGTAATGCCGACTGGTCAAATTTACCAGCGATATAAAACCACAGAATATATATTTGTGTACACAGTAAGCATTTGACACAGCACTATTTACTTGTAGTTTCACCTTCACGTGAAAGCATAAAGCTTATAGATCAAATCTAGATCAGCCCTACTAAAAATATTTGAAACTAGTGTTAATAAAACGAGTACTTACCACCGTTATCGCCATTTGCTTTTATTATCTTTAGTTTCTGATTTTTTGCAAGTTTAGTGTAACCGCGATCCTCCAGGAATCTGAATATTATGGTCAAAAATCAGAAATTTGAACTTTTTGCAGTTCAAGTTCTAAGAGGTAAACGCGTATGTATGATTAAAATGCATCATCATCTACTTTCAAAAATGAATATAAAAGAAGTCATTAAAAATTAAAGCAAATGTTGAATTTAAATATTTTTTAGGTAATTCTATAACTGACTGACACAATGAGCTGCGGCTCTATTAAGAGTTGTGAATGTGGTATCATACAGTATGTGCCAGTACTGGCCCTTTAAGGGTTAACAGGAAGTACTGCCGCATCCCTGTCCCGATTGTCTGCACAGCTGTACATACAGGATTCGCGCCGCCGGTGCGTCATGTGACGTTGAGCGGGTATAAACATTATGACCAGACGTTATTCTCACAGTCTCAGCTTAGTTTAGGTTTCTGAATAATTGTGTGTATTCAGATGCGCCGGATTCACACTATGCTTAGTCATGTACGGTGTTTTACCTGCATATGTAAGCAAGCACTCAAGCACCTGCCGAACCCCCCGCGCGCGCGCGCACACACACACACACACACACACACACACACACACACACACACACACTTCTCCAATTCTGTAAAGGAAAGAGTCATTCCCAGCTCCGGGTTTTTCGGGCTACTGCTTGTTGTCATGACAACATGGTCACGTCACGCAGGATTGCTTTGGATCTGGTCCTTGTCATTCAGATGAGTTCTGTGTCGTCTCGTAACATTCATACATTGTGTACATATCACCAGTTCTACATAACATACGTGAAAGGGTACTGTTGTATATTGGAATGTGTGCATAGCTTTAAGAATACGTAATATGTGCGACTAACATGGATTGGAACCAGTAATGAAAACTTGTGATGGTTCAAAATCCACGTCTGAAAAGTGTTTAATTGACATAATTTAAATCGATTTCTGTTTCACCTAATTAAAGAACTAAGGTGGTACACAACACTAGCCACTAGAGATTATCTTAAGTGTTCAGTTTTATTTTGAAATTCCGTCAGCCTGCAATATGGATAAATCGAGTTTATTAAAGTTTAGCTGCTACACGGTTCATGCTATGCTGAACACCAGATTGACCAGTTAACTTAGTGTGAACTATTTGCAGACAGCAAATGATTCATAATTACAACAACACCGAGGAGGCAACTAAAAAGAGACAACGGGCTCTGTCTTTGCATCATGCGGACCTGATGTGCAGGGCATTTCTTTCCAAATAGCTGTCTGGATTTATTCCTTTTTGCTCAATACTACCTTTTCAGGAACCAATTAGACATGTTAATTAAGGGATGACTATTACATTTTGTCTAAAGATCATCTTTGCTTAATGTCATACAACTGGAAGTTTCACGAACATGATATTGACCAGATTTGACATTCCTCTGCTACTGGATATCCATCTTTAAATTACTGAACTGCAGAGAGGTTTTTTTCTAACTGTGCCAACTGTGGGGGTTGATTCCTTTAACACCTATTAAACTTTTGTTGAACTTTGCCTTAAGTAACTGGTGTCTAACATATTGGGAAATGTAAATTTGTGATTCTTATTTTGTGAAGAAAGCCCTAGATTGAATAAGTGGACTTGGTGAACTATGTTTTATTATTCACTGACTGGTTGTCCTGGATGTTGAACAGATCAAATGATTAAATATAAGGAGTTCCTCAGTAGCCAAAATTTGAGCATTAGTTTAGCTGTGTAATCCTCCCACACTTGTCAATGTATTATCTGCTATGCCGAGTAAGGAAAAGTAAAGTAGTTTCAAAGTGCATCATTTTCTTCTACATGTCCCCCACCCTGTGTGTCGCTATAGCAATGGTAAGACTGATCTGCTAGGCACTCTCACTTTGCCAGCGTGCTATGGTTCCAGACACATGTTGCCTTTTACCTTTCATGTATCATGTCACGAGTCCAGCCACCTGGGCAAGGACATCTTCGTCAGCCTACGGTTTTCCTTACTTGATAACAGCTGTCAGTAGCAGTCCCAGGGGCCTCCTGCATTCCATGGTCACATTACCCAACCACTCAGGTGTATTGCACTGGCAATTCAGAATGGAGTGCTTGCAGAACTGTATATACTCTTTGGCATCATAGAACTGGTCGACATCTCTCCATGGGTCTCTGGTGGTTGCTAAGAATAAATCTGGGGGCCTGCAGGTTTGCATGGACCTGAGGGCAATGAACAAGGCTGTCATAACAGAAATATTTCTCCTCCCGCAGTGGAAGCGCTCACAACACAGTTCTCAGTCTCCACCATGTTCACAAAACTTGATTTCAGATAGGGTTATCTGTAGGTCCCACTCCACTCTGACAGCCAAAGTCTTACGGCTTTTTAAAAATTTATTCTACTGTTTTGTGTTTCCCCAAGATGCCCTTTCAGACTAAGCTCCAGCTGTTTCCAAAAGATCATGGAGATTATCTTCTCAGACGTAGAAGGGGTGGTCTGTGGCTCAACAGTTGTGCCTCTGCTGTGTGTGAGACACTGACCTGCCAACACTTTTCTCTCAATGAGGACAAATGTATCTTTGTCTGAGCTTGCAAAAGATGGTACCTGGGGACTGCACACCACCACCAGTACAGCACCTACAGCTGCACATCTGCAGAGAGTTGCTTAGCAACCAATCCCATCACTGGTCCCAACACTCAAAGTGTACTGGAGTAGCCTCTACAGAATTGGTTACCGTTCAGGCTGTCATATACCTCCCTTTTCACCTATTGGGGACTACCAAGCAAGATAACAACTAACAATGGGCCACAGTCTGCTGAATTTCAGTCTTGGCTGACAATGGCACCTGATAAATTCGCACAGCATTTTACAATCCTAAAGCAAATAGAGGCTTAGAGTAGCCTAACCAGACTCTCATAAACATCATCAGCCCCAGTTGGCTGAGGGTCACTCGTTCTCAATCGTACCGCTCCATGCCATGCTCTGTTATAGGGTCACACAGCACACAACTACTGGACACTCATTGGTCTTCGTCAAGCTCATTCATGAGCTGCAGCTGACTTTAGGTAGCTTTTGGGCACATGCATGCCCATGGGAGAGTGTTAGATCACCAACACTGGATGAAGACGGTTTACTTTAGTTCACATGGGGGGGAAAGCCACCTAGCATTGCTGTTGAAGATTGGGACTGAATTTGCTGACCTAACTGGGGGCACAAATTGCAGTCTTTTTGTCGTTTCTCCTGCAGCTGGGCCCAGCCACCTTCTGCCTGTTCTGTGGATCCTGGTGGCATGACAGCCACATTTGCAAGGTGATGGCAGTTGCACAGTTTATTGCTGAGTGCATTGCTACCCCCATGACACCTCCAGTTGAAATGAAATTTCCTCAAAGGAGGTTGAGGTTGCTTGGTTTTGTGCCCCCCCCCCCACCACTAACTCGCTTGTGCTAAAGTTTATATCTTGCAGTATATTACATGGAGACAAAAGATGTCTGTGTTAAACAGAATCCGGTATATGCCATTATGGCAACTTCACAATTAATTTATTAAAAAAGACCAAGAAACATTTAAGTACTCCAGTCATGTGTTTGAAACAACATGTTGTTTGAAACAACATGTTTCAAACAACATTTAAAATGCTGAAATGTATAATACATCTGAAAAAACAATTTCCTTCACTTCAAAAACTTTGCACCTAAAATTTAAACTGAAGGTTTTTTATGTTGTTGTTGAAGTCTTTAGGTTTTGTTCTGGTTTCTTAGTAGTTCAGACATGTTAGTAAAAGACGTTTTGTCCTGAAACACCATACTCTGTGTGCTTTTTTCTTTAATAAACACAGATTTGAACACTATACTACAGTAGGTCAGTCCTTGCTTTTTCTAGATAGAGATTGCTCAAAATTACCAAAAATATTTTTTGACAATTATTGACCCCAGTCGAATAATGGAAAATGTGGATAATGTAAGATACAATGAAAGCTCAAGGTTCAAGGTTTTCTTTACTGTCATTCTGCACTTATACAGATGTATAAGAGAATAAGAGAAAACAAAATATAATAGCTTTGGAAATGTGGTGCACCATACACTGAACAGAAAGTATGAAGACAGAGGACAACACAAATGAATTCATAAGTTGTCAGATAGATTAATAGAAATAGATGCGTAGATAAATAATTGATGATAAATGGATCAATAAATAAACAGGTGGTGTAAGATAAAAGGATCAGTGGAAAAATTCAGTAGTGAATGGGGGGGTGTTCAGTCCCTATGCTTTCAGGAATTTAACAGGCTGGCAACTTGCAGGAAAAAACTGTTCCTAAGCCTGGTGATGTTGGCCTGCAAGTTGCATCCACACTTCTGTGGTGAAAACAGGTGAAGGAATCCAGGTGGGGTAGCGGGGTAGTACAACTCAGTGAGTTGGGCTGTTGCCTAACAGAGTCTGGGCATTGGTTTGAATCCATCTTGGTGTGGAATTTTCATGTTTCATGTCTGTGTGGGATCCTTCTTACAGTCCAGAGCTATGTATTTCATGTTAGTTGGTCCTTCTGAATTGCCTGTACTATGTAACTGTGTGGGGTAGTTTCAGAACATAGCACAATGATTCTGGGATAGGCTCCAGACTATTGTGACTTTGACCAGGATAATGATAATGGATGGATGGATGGAAGTATATACATTTGTTCACAGCATCTTAAAAAGCTTTAATCTCTGGGGTGCCTACACCACTGTTGCCACATTACAGCAAAGTCAGATTGCTGTAGCAACATTCACATCAAGAGCCTGAAAGTGACATTATTACACCTTTTCAAGGAATTTAAAAAAATCTTGTATGGCTGTGAAATTTTTCGTATTATGAGAATTTATTCATATGCAGAATTTGCTTTTTCATCACACAATGCAGCTTTTCCCTATATTCCGTGCATTAAATTTACTATGCTACATTCCATTAGCCAATCCTGCGTTAATTTTTTGAGCTGAGGTCTATGCTGCTGTCTCTACACTTGTACTTCTTTATGACTCACATTATGTTAATAACTGTCACTATACACTAGACATAATTTTTTGTTAGAAATAGTTATGTTCCTGCTGGAATATGTGATTTTTTTATGGATTCAGATTTGCAAACCCAGACTATCTGCATTACATGTTCCAAGGAAGGATATTGATCTGAGTATTCACAAAATACATTTTCATATTTTCAATAACATTTTTGATAAGTGTGCTGTGTTAATATTCTGTACCAGCCTCTGGAATTTTGTGCCCCTTCCTCCATTGCATTCTTGCATTTTTGTAATTGGTTTTAGTTGTTATTGTCAATGCTATTATTAAGAATTAATCTCTCTTACACCGTCTGCATCATCTTCCATACTTTACGAGGTTTATCCCACAGTAGTTGTTGCTCATCTCAAGGGGAATGAGTGGGCCACCCACACAGTTTTTATACCCTCCAATAACATTTCACCCACATAATTAATAAAGATCAATCCAACTCCCTTCATATCGTAAAGTTCATCTGTACACTGACATGGATATATATGAGTAAACAGTTACTTTTCAAAATACAAAAACACAAAGGATGATGCTCTTTTTTGTTTTCAATTACAGAAATCCAAGACAATGGTTCCAGATTCAAATCTAGTGGTGACTCCAGTGCCTCCCTTTTTGGAAATCATCTCTTGTAAACAATGCCCTAAAGCTGCAGCTAACCACTTCTTAAGATGTTGTACTGTCAGCAATAGCACCTCGCACCCTGCAATTATACTAAACTACCTGGACAACATTTTGTGAATATCATCAGATATATGACATACAGATTCCAAAATTTTACATCATCACCTCAATGAACTTCACCACCTTACTTCATGGAAACATAAAAGGTTCATGAACATCGTATCCTATCTCAGTGGGCTGCAACTTTTCGATAAATTGTGATCATTGCGCCACTTTCCAAAACCCACATCTTCAATTACATTTAAGGCTTATAGCGCTCATATACGGATTTACCCCAAGCAAACAGGCAACCAGTCATCGCAGAAATCCTCTGCTTTTTTATTTCCCAAATCAGATATGGCTATTTTTCTTATTCCATTGACATAACCCTCAATGCAATACTCACTCTCATCTACTACAGTTTTCTATGTGCTTCCAAATTCACATTGTCAAACCTTTGATTAGACTCTAACATCCACCCTTGACTCGCCGACCATTTCGTCATAGGCAATTTGATCACATGATCCAACTCAGGCACAGTAAAACCACTCTATCTACATGTCAGTTCGTTCAATATTTCCAACTACAAACACCATCTTTCCTGTATGAACTCCTCTACAGATAAATTTCCTTCAGATTCTCATCGGCCACCTTTCCTTCTGATCCTCTAATGAACCAATGAACCAATGAACATAGCTGCATAGGAACCTGGCACTGGCTCTAAAAGCACCTCAATTTCTGTTCTCCAATGCTTTCTGCACAGTACTTTAGCATAGGTTCTGCTTTTATCGCCACCAACTGAGGCATCCCTAATTCTATAATAAAACATCTAACACCTACAACTTGTATGTCTGCTTGAACATTCTTGCATTTTGAAGCCGACGTTCTTATGTCAACATGAATCAGCCACTCTCTGACAGGTATATTTGGCTTCTCAGTCAACCAGTCTCAGGATTTCAACTGCAACCCACAGCAAGTACAAGCTCTCCAGTGGACTCTAAGCTCAGATGGACAGTAAACCCAGCAGAAACTATACCATGCTATAAGCGTTAAATGTAATTGAAGATTAACATTAGGAAGCTGTTAGCTGCAGCGCTCACTTGTCCAATACTGTTAAATTCCTGAATTGCGGTTTGGGAAAAGGTAATTTCAGGAGTAAAATACTGGACCAGAATACATTTATTAACCAATAAATCACACCCCTGTCTATTAAATGCTCCCTAAGCTCATCATCTTCCATCCAAACTCCTCCCCTTTCTCCACCAGCAGGCTCAACAACCTAGACAAATTGCAGTGGTGAGCCTTCCAGCAGATTTTAAGCCCACATGGACAGTACACTAAGCACAAATTATAACATGCTCACAAGTCCAATACTGCTAAACTGCTGAAATGTGACAATCGAGAGGCTTTTACATACTCCCAGAAAGGCAGTGAACTTATCAACCCTTCTGTGACAAAGCTGTGCAATAGAAGCAAAACGTGAATTCTGGGAACTGATAAAAGACTGGATTGTGTGTTGGATTCCAAACAATGCACAGAGAGAAACTGCAGTGAGAGCAAGTTCTTGACTTGGAAAAAGCTAGTGTTGGGTAGGGTTGCACAGAGTGAAAGCACAAGCTAAAGAACTGGTCAGTGATAGTATGTACAGTGTAAATGCATTAAAGAAACAAGGCACCTATAAAGAAACGCAAGGAGACACAAATAAAAATGAGACAGAAAGTGATCAGAAGCCATTTTGCAGCAGATGTGGAACACTACAGCCTCCAAGAAAATTTCTGGCTTATGGAAAGATCTGCAGTAAATGCAATGAAAGCAATCATTATGCAAGGTTCTCAAAGAGCCAAAACAAAATACAAAGAAATCTATATACATTGAACAAAAATAAAGAATTTTAAGTAGATGAATGTGATAAAGAAGAAAAATGAAGCAACTGAGTGGGTGAGTTCTCTAGACATTGTATACAAAAAGAATGGAAACCTGAGAATATGCCTGGACCCAAAAGATGTACAATAAAAAGGGAACACTTTAAATTGCAAACACAAGAAGAAATGTCACAGTTCACAAATGTAAACTACTTCAGCAAGTTGGATGCATCCTCTGCATTCTGGCAACTGAATTTTGATGATGCAAGCTCAAAAAATGTGTACATTTAACACTCCAAATGGAAGATACAGGTTCCTCAGACTACTGTTTGAGATTTCTTCACATCCTTAAGTGTATCATAAAACAATACATATAACTTAAGAGCACCTGGATGGAATAGCCACATCATTGAATGAAATAATTATATGTGGAATGTCCAAAAAAGAACACAATAACAGGCTGAAAAATGAAATTTGAAAGGTTAGGAGTATGTCTATATATACATATATTTGCTATACATGAATAGCTGTCACAGCATAAGAAGAGCTGATCCCTGGGCAGAAATAGAATATGTAATGTCAAAGCCTAAAATTATTGTCAATAATTGCAGCCCAAAACAATAAGGGCAACTGATCCTTCAGCACAGAGATTTTGCATTGATAGTTTGTTAAAAGCAAATGAAAGTACTATATATATTAACCATTCATTTTGAGAGTTTTTGTGAAAAGATATGACAAAGAGAGTTTAAATATAAAGAAGATACAAATATAAGACACATGGAAGTTATTGGAGAATAAACAGTAGCCCACCTACACAACAGTTGATGAGCTCAGCATGGAAGGCCTTGATACAGGAACATTATTTGCTAGCTATCTTTGACAAATGAACAAAGCTGAATAGTCAAACTAGAAATTTTCTGTACAAAACAAGATATTTGTCTTGCACTCCACAGTTCAGAAATATTTTACAGGCATGATGCTCTTCTTCAATAGGAGTTGTAGAAAGAGAATTATATTGCAGTACCTACACTGTATGTGACCAGTGAGCATTTTATTTTTAGCTTGTCCTTTGTTCCTGCTATATATATGTATACTGCAGCAAACAGCACTGCTGCTGGAGTGTGTGTGCACAAGTTCATATCCAGCTCCATATTTAATTAGTATCTGTGTGGGTCTCCTCAGGGTGTTTTGGTTTACTCCCACAGTTCAAACACATGCCTTGCAGATTAACTAAGTCTAAATTGCCCATCGTGTGGCTACACTGAGATGGACTAAAATCCTAGATAGCCTAGTGTATACCCCCTGCAGCCTTGCATCCCGCACCTTCAGTCTGCCTTAACCCTAACCTGGACAAGCAGTTTTTGAATAGATAAAAATGTCTTGCCCCATTGAGAAACCTATTCTCATTTTCAGTGGTATTTTACGGTATGTCATTTGAGTTTGCCATGTTGAGTAACATTAAATATTGCCGTATTCAACTATGTAGCACAGCACTAAATAGATACCACCACGTACGTGAAGCGAGTGTGGAATTTTTTTTTATTAAGCAGATCAAGCAGATCATAAGACAGTATTAAAAATCAAATTATGTTCTATTGCACGAATGTGCTGTTGGAGTCTGCATGTCACAACCTCTAGGGACAATTTCACAGCCGACCAGCAGAGGTCCTCGTTCTACACAGGACTTAGCACACCTGGCTGTTCTTAAAGCTCATAAAACCAAGCTTTAAAAAAAGGACACTGACCCCAGTGAATTTTGGGATCTCAAACAGTACTTGTGTCCCCCCCAAGTCAGCACGCTCTAAGTTTGTGGCCATCCTCAGTCCTGTTCCCATTGAATGCTACCATTGCCTTCTTGTTTCCCAAGTCTTGTCCTCCACTATCTGCATTCCTAAGTCTCCCGTCTGTCTCTGCAGCACCTATCCATCACCTAAAGCAATGATTCTCTTGCACCAACTCACCAACCACTGCGTGTCCATGACAGTTTGCAGATCGAGGGCTGGCTGTATCAACAAATGATAGAAATAAACTATTTTTCTTTCTTAAACATCTTATTATATTGTTTAAAGGCAAGAAGCCACTCTAGGATATCATGTATGAATTAAAGTTCAATGTTTTTCTACAGAATTGAGAAAATAAAGATACAGTACAAGTAGATGTAAAGGCTTGCTCACAGTTTTTTTTTTCTCTCCATACTTATTGGCGGGAAGCTAATGGAACTTCTCCTTTTTTCATTGAAATCCTTTTCAGGTTGGCGCGTAACTTTGAGACCGAAAAAGTGTTCAGCAGGTAGACATGAAAACATTTATCCGAAACTTCACCACTGATTGAAAGGAATCTGAATGACGCATGTTCACTTTGTTCTTAATAAATGGTAAAAGGAAAATTTGAAAACATGTTTTTTAATGTATACGCAGTCCTGTGCTAGTAAATTGAGGTCCTAGAAACAACTGGAGTGGTCCTTCTCCTGACCCACAGTTGCTATTCAGAGGTCAGCATTTGCACCAGTTGCTTGTGGAAATGTTACTTCATGGCAGCATAAGGTTGCTTTGTGCAACCCTCAGGAAATTTAAAGTCCTTGGAAGACAACCAGACACAATCTACTGGTTGATAAACAAGAGCTTCCCAGTGGTGCTTGTCCACGTGGGCCTTGTAACGATGGAGAACCCTTTCTATCCGCTGATGAGTCCTTTCCCAGACCTCCTCACTCCTCTTCATCCAATCGTCTACAGCGGGAATGTCAGCAGGCTCTGCCGTCCAGGGCATCAGATGTGGTTGATAACCCAAGCAGCATTCAAAAGGCGTTAACCCAGTGGAGGAGCTGACCAGAGAATTCTGTGCCATCTCAGCCCATGGCAGAAACCCACTGCAGTCTGAAGGATTCTCATGACAATAGATTCTCAGGAATTTCCCTAACTCCTGGTTTACCTGCTCTCACCGACCATTGGACTGAGGATGATAGCCTGAAGTTAGACTGATGTTAACCCCTAAGCATTCAAAGGCAGACCACATTTTCGAGGTAAACTGAGGTCCACGGTCAGAAACTATTTGTTCTGGAACTCTGAAGAGTCTAAACACATGGTTGAAAAGCACTTCTGTGGTTTGGAATGCTGTGGGCAACTGCTTAAAAGGGATAAATCAGACTCTGCATGAAACCCTATCGGTCACAGTTAAGACACAGGTATACGACTGGGATGAGGGAAGATCCGATGGACATTTTGAGCCATGTTCTCCCACCAATAATGTCGAGAGCAACTGGTAAGTACGTGCTTTCCCAGGGTGGCCTGATGCCAGCGACGTATGAGCCCAAGTAATGAGGTGATCCCTACACGTTGAGGGGACGTATGGCTTTTCGGCCGGACATTGTGATGGAACTGTGGTGCCTTCTATCTCCCTAGGGATCTCCTCATCAATTTCCCACCTTATGGAGGCCACCTGGCAACCTGGGGGCAAGATGCTTGTAGGGTCTTCGTCCCTAGGTTCACTAGGTGAATCGTACATTCTGGACAGAGAGTCTGCCTTTGTATTGCGAGTGCTTGGTGTATAAGTGATGGAGAACTGGAAACTTGAGAATAGTGACCATTGTGCTTGTCTGGGGTTTAACTGTTTTGCATTCCGTAGGTATTCTAGATTTCGGTGATCGGTTAAAACCTGAAAAGGGTAGTTAGCCCCCTCTAACCAATGTCGCCATTCTTCAAGGGCTAACTTAATGGCTAAAAGTTTGCGATCTCCTATCCCGTAATTCCTTTCTGCTGGTGTAAGCTTGTGGGAGTAGAAGGTGATTGGTTGTAGCTTCTGGGGATTCCCTACCCATTGAGAAAGCACAGCGCCTACTCCCATGTCAGAGGCATCAACTTCTACAATGAACGGCTTTGATGGATCAGGGTGTTTCAAAACGAGAGCTGTAGTGAACGCCTGTTTAAGTGGCTTGAATGTTTTTTCTGCCTGGGGTTCCACGACAGCATTTTGGACTCCTTCTTACCCTTCAGTAATGAAGTGAGAGGTGCCACTTTACTACTAAAGTTTCTAATAAACCGCTGATAAAAATGAGCAAATCCTAGGAAATGCTGCAGTTCCTTTACATTCAGTACCGCCTTATTTTTAGAATTATCCATTTTAATCCCATTGGCACTGATAACGTAACCTAGAAAGGAAACTCACTGCAAGTGAAACTCGCATTTCTCTCCGTTAACATTTAACTGGTTCTCCAAAAGCCTAGAAAGGACCATACGGACATGGGAAACATGGGATTCCAAGTCAGGGGAATACACTAAAATATCGTCAATGTAGACTATGACAAATTGTCTCACCATGTCACAAAGTACGTCATTAATGAAGGACTAGAAAATGGACGGGGCATTACAGAGACCAAAAGGCATCCCCAAATATTCATAATGACCACTTGGAGTGATAAAGGCCGTTTTCCACTCGTCTCCCCTTATCCGGACTAAATTATAGGCATTTCTCAGATCAAGTTTAGTAAAATACTTCATTCCACGAAGCTGCTCTAGGGCCGCCGGTACCAAAGGTAAGGGGTAAGGAAATTTCTTAGTAATCGCGTTGAGGCCTTGATAATCTATGCATGGTCTGAGCCCTCCATCCAGACAGGAGGATTTCGAATGCAGTTCTGGAAACAATAGGGGACCAAGAGGTGATTTCTAAAGTGGGCCAGGAGATGTGAGGGTCATGCTTCTGTAGCCATGGTAGACTGAGTAGCACCAAATAGGCAGCGATATCCGTTCCGAATGCAATGCACTAGAGTCCATCCGCACTGGATTGGTCACGGTTGATGCAAAGCCCTCACTGATGGGTCTTCCACCTAGGGCTGACAGCCGCATTGACACACAGAGGCTTTTAGTGGTGAGGCCCAACTTTTGAGCCAGTTGACACAGAATGAAGTTCCCCTCAGAACTGGAGTTGGCTAAAGTTGGAGACAGGATCAGGGTAATAAAAAGTGACCTTGTTACGCCCCCACTACTGGCTCCTGTCTAGGGTGGTGGAGTGGGAGCATAAACAACAAGCAGCCCACACAAAAATAGTGAAATGGGTGGTTTATAATTTGTTCAGTGGTTGATACAAGACACACGTGATACAATATACAAGTATATACAAACCAAGGTGCTAACCTGGATAGAGAACTTGGACGGTGCCTAAGCAAAGAAAGAAACAAAAAGTTTCCACTAACCTGATTCTGTATTTGCAGTGTCTTACCTATTCCTAACGTAGTGAACAAAAATAAATATCTACCTAACTACGCTAGTCTAAACTAACACAGAAAATACAGGGGTTGGCACCCGCCCACTTACCTAGTGTGTGTAACAGTACGTACAACCCTACGTGAAGTTCAATGTAGGTGCGCGCACATACTAGCCTGTTCTCAATCCAAGCCAACAATCTAGTGAACAACGTGACATCAAGTGTGTGACTATTTACATAGTTGACTAGACCAAAATCCACTATCCAAAATCCAGAATCCTTAAGCCAAAACAAAGTCAAACCAGAAGTCACACGTAACAATATAACAAAGTCAAATACACGTAGCAAAACAGCAATCGAACGAGAAAGCCAAAAAGCCATCTTTGGGGTGTCGCAGTGCTTCTTATAAAGGGGTAAGCCTGCCCCCAGGTCATCGGTTGGCACATTCCAATAGGTTGATTGATGATGATTGACAGATGGAGCAAACCACCTGTGACACAGAACAGAAGAAACAGGGGGAAAAACAGAAAAACAACCGCCAAACAACCGGAGCAACACAGACACGTAACAGACCTGTATTGTAAAGGACTTGAAAAATAGCCCCCCATTGGGCTGACTCACTGGTTGGGCGCATGGACCGGAGTCCACTCGTTGTTCAATGTGTCGCGCCTTGGGATGATGTTTACAGGTGCACAGGATATGACCAGTGTCCCTGCAATATAGGCAAAGACCATTGTATAGCTGATGTAGCCTTTCTTCTTGCGCCAGACGGGTCGAATCACACTCCATGGGTTCTGGCATGTTGATGTCCTTGGGAACAAGTTCTGTTGGCCTCAGAACCCTAGAGTTGTTCTTCACCTCTCTCTTAGGGTGAGCGGACAGCATGTGATCTAGCCTAATGGCTAGGGAGATCAATTCCTCTAAACCCAGTTCCATGTCCTTGCATGCTAATTCCATCAGAATTTTGGTTTTCAGACCATTATGGAAAGTTACTAACAATGCTTCTAGCAGCCAGTGTATGGAATTCTAATGCATAATCAGAAACAGAGCGATTACCTTATCGTAACCTAGACAACAACTCCCCATTACTTCTGCCCTCATTAGGGTGGTTGAACACAGTTCTTAACTCCTGCTCAAACAGACAGTAAGATAAGGTTTGCATTCGGGGCCATACTGCTGTAGCCCAATCTAACGCTTTTCAGTCAAACTGGAAACAACAAAGGAAATCTGCGACAAATTGGAGCTGACAGGGTTGTTGTTGAAGTACAAGGAACATTGTTATAGAAACCCTTTACAAGCTGCAGGAGTCCCATCAAACTTGTCGGGTTTACTCACTGGGAAAGTCGCTTCGGGGGAACTTGATGGGGAAAAAAAAAACTTCCTGGGTATTATCAGGTAAACGAATTTGTTGCGCCATTGCTGTTAGTTCTCTTATCCTATTAGCCATCTGATTCAACTGCTCCTGGTGTTCGCTTTGTTGATGTGTGAGGGCTGTCATAGACTGTAGAAGTCCCTTGAACAATTGTTGATGCCGTTTGAGGATTCACCCCTGATTTGTACCCGCAGGACCCGGAACCTGCCGACTGCTTGGTGGCGAAGTATTCTGTAATGTTGCAGTCAGAACGCAGACGTGTGCAGGTGTAAAACGAAGAACTCTGTTTAATGTTAGGGGTTGTTCGAAAGACGTAGTCACAAGACAAGCGTAGCCCAAAACCAGGAATCAGTCCAGAACAAGCAACGTAACAAACAAAGATAAAGCACAAACAATAGCTGTGGAACAAAACAGGTCAGTAACCGGCATAGCAAACAGAAGGAATGCTCGGTACGCATGGAAAGATCATGGCAAAACTTTGTAACAACAACTTGGAAATACAGGTATATATAGGGACGAGTAAATGAGAAATAGGTGCAGGAGAACTAATGATCAGGAGAGGCGGAGTCTGGACCAGGGGGCGTGACAAATATATTTTAATATGGACATTTTCCACTTACATTTTAAAATGCAGTGTGTAGTTCCCTTTGCTACCTGCAGATTTGTTTCAAGGTACATTGGCAAATGGCTCTTTCACTAAAAGAGGCTATTAAGAAAATGGTAGGATTCTGCTGTATTTATTTGGGCTCCAATTAAATTTCTTTCTTTCGTTCAAAATCATGTGTGGGTATAAATAGTTAGTGTAGTTCTTTTGATTCAGAATTTCACTTGAGCTTTCATTTTGCATTTATGCTGTGTTGGGGAAGGAGTTCTCATTTTTCATAAAGGATGACTCTAGATCACCTTTTTTATGTTCCCCATTTACACATGCCCTGTTTAACACGCTTTATATGTGGCTTTAAAAACAGCTTTGATATTAGTTCACATTTATTCTGACACTTTGATTTACCACTTTTAGGGGCATACTAAAGGTATTTGGCACCTGGAGCATCCCCAC
This sequence comes from Arapaima gigas, assembly GCA_900497675.1. NCBI lineage: Eukaryota > Metazoa > Chordata > Actinopteri > Osteoglossiformes > Osteoglossidae > Arapaima > Arapaima gigas. The sequence goes on along the minus strand of UFQX01000886.1, from coordinate 88,690 downwards.
CACCCAATACACTTCAGAAAAATTATACATACTAATAAGCAGTAGGGCATACCCCCAGTATGTCTTATGTTGCATGTGGTGTGTTTGTGTATGTTATGAGAGAAATAAGCCAAGAAGAACTGTCAGTATTAATCTTATTATATGAACCCTTCTCCCCACAAGTCTGGCTAGAAGTACTACATCTCTGGCTCATCTTGAATGCTATAAATTAATACAGTCATTCACTGTATGTGATACCATTTATTCATTGTTTTTCATACATGGCATGAAATGTATTTTCATCTATTTTCATTGGACTCAAAGTATCCATGTCAGTCCATTTCAGTTCACTGACAACCAAAACCTTGAGCTACACTACATGGCCAAAAGTATGTGGACTCAAACACGACACCCATTATATGCTTATTTCAAAACCATGGGCAATAATATGGTGCTGGTTTCCCCTTTGCTGCTATAACAGCCTCCACTCTTCTGGGAAGGTTTTCCTCTAGATTGAAAATGGCTGCGGGGTTTTGCTCCCATTTAGACACAAAAGCATCAGTGATGTTGAGTTATGAGGTTTGACTTGCAGACAGTGTTCCAATTGATTCCAAAGGTGTTTCATGGGGTCAAGTCTGGATTCTGTGGAGGCCAGCCAATTTCTTCTACATGAGACTCGCCAAACCATTTCTTTATGGACCTCACTTTGTGCACAGGGATGTCATGCTGATACAGAAAAGGACCCTCCCTCCAAAAACTGTTGCCATAAAGTTAGAAGCTCTAGAATGTCACTGTATACTTTAAATTTTCTTTTACTGGAATTATGTGGCCCAAACCATGAAAAAAAGCTCCAGACCATTATTCCTCCACCACCAGACTCCAATGATGAGATGCTTGACACCACTCCAGCTGATGCTTGGTATTGCACATAAAAACCTAGTTCATGAAGCTCATGATGAACAGTTCTCGTGCTGTTGTTGCTTCCAGAGGCAGTTTGAAACTCGATAGTTGTGTTGTTACTGGGGGCAGATGATTTTTTACATGTAACATGCTTCAGCACTCAGTAGGCCTGTTCTGTGAGCTTACTTGGCCAAACATTTCGTGATTGATCTGTTGCTGCTCCTAGACATTTCCACTTCACAAAAAAAGAGCTAACATTGCACTGGTGCAGGGCAGAAATTTAACAAAACTGTTTGTTAGAAAGGTGGTATCCTATGACGCCACCACATCGATAATCACTGAGTTGTTTAGTACAGCCCATTCTACTGCAAATGTTTGTCTAAGGAGGCATGGCTGTATGGTTGATTTTATGCACCTGTTAGTAATGGGTGTGGCTGAAATAGCTAAACCCAGTGATTAGATGGGGTGACCATACTCTTGGCCATATAGTGTATGAATGTTCCATTTCATTCTTGACCACAACCAGTTTTCCTTACTTAATATTGTGCTCTTTACAATAGGTTATGTGTCTTGTATTTTGGCCCTGAATACAAATGGTTTCTAAAAGGCTTCCATTAATTTGAATTTTATGAAGCTCATGACAAAGTTTTTGTTGAAAGAGGGTCAGAGGACCTTTTTCAATTCTGTGGTAATTTCTGAGGCTGTACTTTTGTGCCATTTAACAGCTGTCCTGTGAAATATCTCTCTGTGTTGCTGAGCTCTGACGTTTGAATACTATTACTCTTTGCTGATGTGGTCTGTCTATGTTTGACATACTGTATGCTGTTATTTTCAGCCTTTTGGTTGTGATCAAAGTGCAATACCATTACATACAAAAAGTTCTGTTATGCAAATAATGGGTCTGTCAGCTAATAACCACAATCAAAGCAAATACCATAAAATCTTATATCCTAAAATATTAAATTACATTTAAAATAAAATAAAATGGATTAAAAGTAATAAAACCAACAAAAAAATCATTGCCTTCCCAGTCCTCAAATGGGGCTTCTCAAAGTGTTCTGAAAAACTACACCCTGGGGTGACCCCAAACATGTCAATAATCAGAAGTCCACCATGTGCGAGTAAAATGGCAGCAGAGGGGTCAGCCTCTTGGCCCTTCTGGTGGTTCTGGTCACAACCTGAAAAGGTTGTGCCCTTTCTATCCCCTGGTTACTAAAGCAAAGTCCTGTCCATTGTCCCTGTGACCAGGAGATCCAGAGACCTCTTCAGACAGGGACCCAGTAGAAGTGCCAGACGAAGATGCCCCATCAGTCCTGGCCACTGGCAACCTGTGCTTTACCTTGGCCCATGCTGCCAGTCCTGGCAACTCCCCCACACCACAAAGCAATGTTTCTCCTTTGACTTCTGCCACTGTCATGCTGACCTCCACTGGGCAGCTGTGGGAGATGTGGTACTCTCCCCCACACTGAACACAGTGACAAGAGCCTGCACAACTATTGACCAGATGGCCCTTCTCCAGATATTGCTGGCACTTCGTGTCCTTGCAAATCATACTGGTGTGTCCCAGGCCAAAACACAAAATGTCAAGAGGGAGACAGTCCTGGATAAAATATGTAGCCTTTTACCTTACCTAAGGTGAAGTTTGCCATGAGGTGGAAAAACCCTCAAATCCTGTGGCATCAGATGAATGAAAAATCAGCATCCGTTCCAGATGCCAAGAAGGTCTCTCTCCTCTTTGCATCCTAAGAAACATCTTTGGACAAACCTCCTATGATGTCCGCTGACATGAAGGGGTTGAAGTCGTACACTGTCACCGCATGCTTTTCAGTTGTCCACATTGGTTCACTAGAATAGGGGAGCAGCTTTGAATGAAGCATGTTCACCCTTCTGTAGATGTCTTGTGTCATGTGTGATGCAGAAGATGGATAATGGCCCATTACACTGGATGCAGAACATGTCCTCTACTGGTAGTCCCAGAACACCAAGGATAAGTTCCCAAGCAAAGGGTCCTCACTCAGAAAATCCATCCACATTGTCTGACTTCCTCCAGCTTAAGCAAATGATGTACCTTAGCGTGTGCATTCTTGTGGGGCAGGAGATGCCTGGAAGAACTAGTCCAACTGGCCCTGCTCCTGAATTAGCACATGGTGACCCGTCCTGAACCTGTTTGGCATATGATCTGCATACCACTACCATGTCACTTTCTTTTCATTTGCCCCCTCTTACTCTTCATCTTCTACGGTGACCCATCCTACCAAGGAACCCATGCAGATCGGCTATTTGCATCTAACTGTGGCAGAGTGAGAGCACCGACAGAGGAATGGCCTCTGTGCATACTCCGGCACTGCTAGACACATATGGGTGAAGTGCCCCCAGTTGGTCAGAAACAGGGGTGCCAGGTAGAAGTCAGGGGATTCCTACCCGGGCTTTGCTTGGTTGACCCTGACCCTCACATGTCTCAGGGAGAACACCACTAGGAAATCCATTTCCTTGTCATTGCCACCACTACCTCTCTTATCCTAGGCTACCCCGGGCTCACCAGACACAACCCCCACATCTCCTAGTCAACCAGCTGTGTGCTGCAGTGGGGGTCCATATGCCAGAGAGTATGTCTCCACCCCCAGGCTGGGGTACAGCCCAGGGAGTCTGGAGCCCCCTAAACAATCAACCTTAAGGCCATTCAACCTGAGTACTAAGACCTGGTGGAGGTCTTCAGCAAGAAGAAAGCAACCCAACTGCCACCTCACCAACCATATGATTTAGCAATCGACCTCCTGCTAGGCACGATGCCCCCTAGAGGTCATTTGTTCTCCCTGTCCCCTGAGAAGAACTGGGCTATGAAGAAGTACAAAGCTAAGGCCCTCCATAACGGCTTCATCCAGCCCTCTATTTCTCCTGCTGCTGCTGGGTTCTTTTTTATATCTAAGAAGGACGGAGGGTTTCAGCCTTGCATAGACCTACCAGAAGCTCAACAAGGTCACCATCATCAATTGTCACCCTCCTCTGTTGATGAACACTGCCTTGGACATTCACTCTGTTGCCTCCTTCTTCACCAAACTTGACCTGCAAAACCCTTATAACCTTGTTCATGTGAAAGAGAGGAATGAGTGGAAGATGGCATTCATCACCCCCACTGGCTACTATGAGTATCTTGTGATGCCTTTTGGGTTAGCCAATTGCCCTGCCGTGCTCCAGCATTTCACAAACGATGTCTTCCAAGATCTTCTGGGCTGGTGGGTCTTTGTGTACATGGACAACTTCTTTGTGTACTTGAAGATGGAACAGGACCGTGTCCCCCGTGTTTGGGCCATGCTAAAGCATCTGCTCACCCAAAGACTGTACTGTAAGTTGGAGGAATCTGCTTTCCAACAGTGCTCCACTACATTCCTAGGGTTTTTCACCTCACCCCAGAGTGTAGCCATGAAGCTATCAGCTGTGGCAGAGTAGCCAGTGACTTTGAAGCAGCTCCAGTGCTTCCTGGGGTTCACCAACTTCTACCAGCAATTCAACTGGGACTACAACTCAATCACAACTTCACTCATGGCTCTCACCAAGCTCCTACCTAGCAGTTTCACATTCCCCCTCAAGCTAAGGCCACCTTCCAGAATCTAGTACCTCAATTTACCTCTGCACCCATCCTCATCCATCCAAATCCACAGACATCATTTGTAGTGGAGGTGGATGCTACCGACATGGGAGCAGGAGCTGACCTCTCCCAGCATAGTCCAGACCAGAAACTCCACCCTAGGTGCTACTTCTAGAAATTCTCCCCCACTCAGCAGCATTATGGGGTAGGGGACCATGAGGTGCTGGCTATCAAGTGGGCCCTGGAGGAGTGAAAGCACTGGTTTGAATGGACCACCAGAACCTGCTAGCCACTCAGCAGGCAGGACAACTTAACCCCCAGCAAGCCAGGTGAGCTCTGTTCTTCAAAAAGTTTATCTTACACTTATCCTGGCTGAAAGAACACAAAAGCAGATGCCCTCTCCCAGCAACACATCCACCTCAAATTAGGGATAGTCTCCAGAGAGCCTATCATTCTGGCCAGATGAGTGGTAGTGCTGCTTCACTGGGGGTTTGAGGACAGGATCAGAAGTGCGCAGCAACAGGATCCTCCACCACTGGTGACATCCCCTCACCAGCTTTATGTCCCCACTGTCTGCTCTTCTGAGGCCCTGCAGAAGATCGATGGCTCTGCTTTATCTGGCCACCCTGTTTTGTGACACACCCTGACACTACTCCTGAGGTGTTTCTGGTGGCCTGCTATGAACAGAGACACCAGCGAGTTTGTCAGGGCTTGTTCCACCTGCACCCAGGCCAAAGCCCCCAACACTTGGCTGGAGAGCTGCTAACCCAGCCTGTGCTTTGATGGCCTTAGTCTCACACTGTGATCGACTTTGTCACCAGCCTGCCGAACTGTCATGGCCATGTCATGGACTGTTTTTCCAAGGCTGTGCATGTGTTGGATAGAGAGCCCTAATTCCCCACCTGATTTTGGAAAGCCTTTTGCTTGCCTAATTAGCTTCACCACCAGGCTGTCCTCTGGCTACCATTCACAGACTAATGGACAGGTGGAATGGGCTAACCAGCAGCTGGGTAGGTTTGTTTTGCTTTGGCAGTCAGCAGTGGTGTCAGTACTTGCTGTGGGTTGACCTTTTTCAGAATCTACACACCTTGGCTGTCACAGGCTATCGGTGTAGGGTATAGGTATCAGCCTCAACTCTTCACCCACCAGGAACAGGAGGTCGAAGTGCCCACAGCTCAGCAGTTGGTCTTTTGGTGCCGGCGCACCTGGGAGAGAGCTCGGTGTGCCATCCAGCAGACTAATCCCCAATACCAACAGCAACATCAATACCGGCAATATCTGAGATGCTTGTTCCATCCAGGTGACAAAGTTTGGCTGTCCACACAACACTTCAGCCTAGTAACAGACTCTCATAAGCTCACCCTCAAATACATTGGACCCTAGCGCATCACCCACCAAATCAACCCTGTCACTCACCTGATCCAGCTGCCTCCATCCCTGAAGGTTTGCCTTGTCTTTTAGATTCTCTTCCTCAAACCAATCAGCAGCAGTCCTTTGTCCCCTCAAACCAGAACTACCGATCCTCCTTGGATCAACAATGGTGGCTCTGCCTACACTGTTTGGCAGACCCTAGATACCTGGCAGTGGGGCCAAGAGTACCTGGCCTACTGGGAGGTTTGTGGCCCTCAGGAGTGCCCTTGGATCCCATCCCGTTTCATCTTGGATCCCGAAACAGTGAGGGAGTTCCACTGGTGCTGAGCAGACCACCGTGGACAATCTGGAGTCAACCCTGGAGGGTGGGGTACTGTCACAAAACAAACTCGTGCTGTTATGTCTCAAAGAGGAGATGTGATATGCACATTTCTTGGTCATGATTGGCCAGTGCATGATATAAAATTGTGTTACTCTCATATGAACATCTGCTGAGCATTTTATGTTCTTGTTCTCTTATACAGTTCTGCATTACTTAATAGAAGTTCTTTTGTATCCTTTTGCCACCGAGTCACCAGTGCATCTCTTTAAAACTTTCCATCTACTTGTCACACCTTCTGGGCCTGACCACACCCCTCATGATTGCTAGTTCTGTGCACCTGTTCCTTGTTTCTTTGTATATATACACCTGTGATCCCCAGTGATCCTTGTGAAGTATTGCCATGTTCTCTATATACGTACCGAGCGTTACTTTTGACTGCTATCCTGGTTTTGACCCACGCCTGTTTTCTGACTACAACTTTGGAACTTTCCCTGTCATTAAACGGAGTTCTTCACTTTGCTCCTGCGCACGTCTGCATTCTGATTACAGCGTTACACAACTCATATTCTCAAGGATACCATACTGGCAGGAAGGGCTGGCATACTGGCAGCAAGGATTATTATTTTTCCCATAAAAATAATAGAAATAGCTGTCTCACTTTCCACATTCTCAATTACACTGTATTTTCAGACACCAATTAGATGCAAAAATTGAAGGATGACAAAACATGACAACAACAAAAGTTTTTTAATCCTTTTTTTGTTATTTTGTTCATTTTCCATGTATGGAGCCCCTGGATACCACGACCCCCGATCTGGCAAAAAACCTTGCATCAACACGAATGTCTATTCGAAGAAATTATGCGTGAAATGACGGCCATCGCTAACCGACAGAGCAAACAACAACTGCAGTTGAAGCAGGTGACCAAGGACCTGAGAGAGAGGACGACCACTCAGCGACGACACTCACCTGGAGAAGCCGGATATGCCCAGGGGATTTCTTCTTCGGCAAAGTTCACTCAAGCCTACGACCCAGTACGCAAGCCCAACGAATTTTGTGTGGATCACATGATGACCGCTTGCCCAAAAAGGGAAATTTGGAGCGATAGATGGATCCCGAGACCGGGGATTCCCCGCTCTAGTATCCATGAGCCCTTGGAATGTGAGTTCACCTGTATGTCCTGCAATGAAGGACGATGCCATCTTCCCGACAGCCCTTTGCACTGCAAGCCCGGCTACGTCCTTCGACCCTGTAATCAGTGCCCGGAGATGCAAAGCAGACCACAACACGTGGATCTCCACCAGGAAGTGCACGCAGTGAGTCAGCCCAACAGAAGGGACTCGAAATTTTTTACCATACCAGTCACCTTTTATTGTCCTGATCTGGTGTCCTTCCCAGCGTCAATCAATTCCAGGTCCGAAGGAAATTTTATGCTCTCGTAACTAGTTCGGCAGCTGGGTTTTAGTATCCGTGAACTCCGTGTTCCCCTATCATTGTCTGCCCTTGACGGAAAACCCATCGGCAAGGCTTTCGTGTCGGCGTTTACTGACCCTGTGCGAATGGATGCCAGCGCCCTACACTCCGAATCCATATCCTTTTTCGTGGTAAATCAGGCTAGTTATTTAGTAATTCTAGGATTAATGTGGTTGCAAAAACACAATCCCCATATTTCCTGGTCTACTCTTGATATCTTGTCCTGGTCTCCATTTTGTGCTCGGAACTGTATGTGTAGTCCTCTGGTCTCTGTGCACTCTACTTCCGTAGTAAGTCCCGATTCCAAGGCTGTAGCAATTCCTCCTGAATACACTGACTTAAAAGACATATTTAGTAAATAAAAATCGACCAAACTGCTCCCTCACCGCCTAAATAATTGCGCTATTGGAGAATCAGCTTTATGTTAGAGGAGAGAAATGCAAATTTCATCTTCAACATGTTTCCTTTTTGGCATACATTATCAGTACCATGGATATCGTAATGGATGACGCTAAGATAAAGGTGGTTCTTAACTGGCCTATTCCTCGCAGCATTAAGGGTCTGCAGCATTTTCTAAGGTTTGGAAATTTTTACTGGTGGTTTATTAGGAATTTTAGTGGCATAGCAGTTCCTCTCACTGTGTTACTTAAGGGTAAGAGGAGGTCTAAATCCCTGATGTGGAATCCTTGGACGATCAAATGTTTAATAAACTTAAACAGAAGTTTAACACAGCCCCGGTTTTAAAACACCGTGATCCGTCTAGGCCTTTTGTTGTAGAGGTTGATGCTTCAGACATGGGTGTTGGTGCTGTGCTTTCACAATGGGTAGGTAATCCAAGTTAACATCGGTGGAAAGAAATTATGGGATTGGAGATCGTGAATTGCTCTCAAGGAATGGAGACATTGGATAGAGGGAGCTAATCACCCTTTTCTGGTTTTGACCGATCCCGAAACTTTGGAGTATTTGAAGAATGCTAAACAGCTAAACCCCAGACAGGCACGACGGTCTCTTTTCTTTTCATGCTTTCAGTTCTCGATCTCCTATAGGCCAGGCACTTGCAATAAGAAGGCTGACTCGCTGTCCCAAATATATGATTCTTCTTGTGAGCTTATGGCAGAACAGTCGGCAAACATATTACCCCCAAATTGTCAGAGAGCTTCCATTAGGTGGGAGTTTGATGAGAAGATAGAGATGGAGTTAAAAGACACCCCAACTCCAGCCCAATGCCCTACCAATAAGCAATACGTTCCCTTGATGTGTAGAGATTGCCTTCTTATGTGGGCCCACTCGTCACTGACCTCCGGTCACCCAGGGGAGACTCGTACTTATCAATTATTATCCTGATGCTATTGGTGAGAGAGCATGGCGCTCGACGTCCATAGGTTTGTCGCCTCGTGCGCTGCATGTGCAAAATGCAAGACCCCTAGGACCTTACCTGCGGGGAAGTTGGTTCCCCTTTCTGTCCCCTCTTGTCCCTGGTCTCATATTGCTGTAGACTTTGTCACAGACCTTCCCCTGTCCCAGTTCTATACCTGCATTTTAACCATCGCGTGGAGTTCGATTTATCCCATTTGAAGGCTTGCCTACCACATAATCAGACTGCTGAGGCCCTTTTAAATCAGATTTTTAGGTTCCTCGGTGTGCCTGAGGACATAGTCTCTGACCATGGGCCTCAGTTCACTTCTAAAAATATGGTCTGCCTTATTCGAGCGACTAGGGGTAACCATCAGCCTGTCCTCCGGATATCATCCTCATTCTAATGGTCAATGTGAGCGGATTAACCAAGAATTAGAGAAATTACTAAGGATATACTGTCAGGAAAATCCGTTGGACTGGAGTCGATTCCTGCCGTGGGCAGAAATAACGCAGAATTCGCCAGTCAGCTCCACCACTGGGTTAACCCCTTTCGAATGTTGGTTGGGCTATCAACCCCCTCTGGTACCCTGGCCAGCAGGGTCCTCTGACATTCCAGCTGTAGATGACTGGATGAAGAAGAGTGAAGAGGTTTGGGAGAAGACCCATCAAAAGATCGAACGGGTTTTACGTCAATATAAGACATACGCAGACAGTCAGCGACGAGGAGCTCTGGTCTATCAACCAGGGGATCGAATTTGGTTATCTTCAAAGGATTTTAAACTTACAGAGGGTTGCAGAAAGCTGCAACCGAAATACCTCGGTCCCTATAAAATAATTAAACAGGTTAATGATGTTATTTACTAGTTGGACCTGCCTGTGAATATGAATGTATCTAATACTTTTAATATCTCCCTCCTCAAGCCATCTGTCCCCAGACTGCTGGATGCGGCACTGCCTGACGACCTCCCACCCCCTCCTGTTGAGGTCGATGGTGCCCCAGCCTATGCCATACGTAGGTTACTGGACTCCTGGAGAAGGGCTGGGCAGTTACAATACCTAGTGGACTGGGAGGGCTATGGTCCGGAGGAGAGGAGTTGGGTATCTGCATGGGACATCCTGGATCCGGGGCTGGTGGCAGACTTCCACCAGCTCCATTCAGACAAACCGGGTCCTCGGCCAAGGGGGTGCCCAAAGGGACGTCCCAAAAGTAAGTCAGATGTCTCTCCAATGCAGACCACTGAGGAATGTCAACGTGCTGCTCAGCCCGGTGGCAGTTCCAGTACTCGGTTCTGGGCTCCGTTCTCTGAGGGTGTAGGTAGTGGTCATCGTGGTCATCCTCATCGCTTGGCTGGTTCGGACTCCTTGGGTGGGGGGGGGGGTACTGTTAGGCCCTCTGGTCCTGACCACACCCCTCATGATTGCTAGTTCTGTGCACCTGTTCCTCGTTTCTTTGTTTGTATATATACACCTGTGATCCCCAGTGATCCTTGCGAAGTATTGCCATGTTCTCTATGTGCGTACCGAGCGTTACTTCTGACTGCTATCCTGGTTTTGACCCACGCCTGTCTTCTGACTACGACTTTGGAACTTTCCCTGTTGTTAAACAGAGTTCTTCACTTTGTGCCTGCACACGTCTGCATTCTGATTACAGCATTACACTACTCGTATTCTCAAGGAAACCACACTGGCAGGAAGGGCTGGCATACTGGCAGCAAGGATTATTATTTTTCCCATAAAAATAATAGAAATAGCTGTCTCAATTTCCACATTTTCAATTACACTGTATTTTCAGACACCAATTAGATGCAAAAATTGAAGGATGACTGTAAACAAAAGTTTTTTAATCCTTTTTTTTTGTTATTTTGTTCATTTTCCATGTATGTGTCTTGTTAAACCTTTGGCTCTTGTGTTCAGGTCTGAACTTCACACCCACAAAGATGAATTCTGTAGAATGCTTTATATCTATCTGTCTGTCTAGCTGAATCTCTGTTTGTTCTTTATGTACAGCTTTGTTTTTCAATCCCCAGATTTGAAATCTGGCACACAGATACTTCTGTACTTGTAGTTTAAATTTTTGTGTAGTAAAGTTCATTGAAGGCCAAAAAGGTTACTTTCTATTTTGAAAATGTAAAATTGATTCTGACAAGATTTGGAGAAATAGGAGTACATAATAATGCCATTTGAAGAGTGCATAGTCATGCTGGTGGATTTTCTCGTGCTGCTACCCTACAGTATGCGTATGGGTGGCTAAGACACCACACACTGTAATGTGTCAGACATGGACATGTTTTCTCACTTCATAAAACCAGACCAGCAGGCAGCACACACGCTACACACTTGCTGACGCGTGACATATGGGCACATTTTCTCTGTACACACACACAAATTCAGTGCTCAGTTAAGGCACACTGATGAATTTTCTGACCCATACCCTCATCCCAGACTCACACATGCATATGTCTGACTGAACTCCTTCCACGCACAGCTTAGACCTCTGAATTCTCTTGTGACACACACACACACACACACGCAATTTACTACATACATAATAAGACGATAAATGAAAAATGTGAAAGTATAGATATGATCCATACACAAATTCACATGGTGCTGCATACATTAGTGATAAAAGGGTAGTAAAGTTCTGTGATATATATTTAGTTTTCTTCCCTTTTCCCTTGATTAGGGCTGCACTAAATACAACCATTTTAACCATTTGATAAAAGAGTTTGGTGATTATGTAATATTTTATTACACCTTGCTACACCTTTCTGATCCAGGCAGTGCCAAGTAACACAGCTAATCTATCTATATAATTAAGTAGGCTCAAATACAACGGTACTGTTCTCTCTCCAGGCAGTTTTAAGGAGTTTGTATCAAATTCAGTCAACTCCAACAACTTGTGTCCTCCCCAGCTCCTTGCATCTACCTGTAGTGGAGTTCCACCTGCTGTCTAGCTGGGCTAGATTCCATTCAGCCTGTTACTGCTCAACTTCTTTCTTTAAAGGTTGCGCAGTCTTCTGTTTATGTCAACAGCTATTCTCTGAAAGTAGGGAGGTGAGTAAAATATCTACAGATCTGCCTTAAGCTTCTCTGACCACACAAGTTCGTGAAGACATTTCCAAGAAATTGTTCTGGAAGATAATTGGTTGATAGATATTACCCCTTGATTCTGGTGTGGACTGAACCTGCTTGCTTCAGGGTTGGGTCATGACAAATCCTTGCACATAGTTTGTGCCTAAAGTGTCAAACAAGTGAAAGAAAAGGAACAGATACTGTACACAATATTGTAAAAAAGGTGCTTCTACTTCACATCAGTAAAGACATCTACCTCAGCCCCCGTAAAAGCAAATGAACTCTTTTGCCTTTTGGAAGAACTGAACCACAGGAATGGATAGAAACAAACAAATTAACACTGAGTACAATAATTAGCATTGTGGACAATAATATTGAGAAGTCACACATCAAGACACTATAGCTAACTTGCATATGAATAAATCTTACCCTTGTGTTCAGTCTACACTTACGAACATTCGCACTAATGAGTTGTTCTAGTCAGCTGCAAATGAGCACGTGGAAGCCGGAAACAGGCAGTAAGGCTACCTAAAACCATACTAGGGACTTTTACTAGACCTGTTTAAAAGTAAACAGTGAGTGTAGTTAAGTAATACAGAGTCAGTCAAGCACTGTAAATATTATGCAGTGAGGAAAGCTGAGTGTTTGTATATAATATGCAAATGTAGCCAACATATGTGTGTGTGTGCAGCCACCAAGTTAGTTAAAGTATGAAAACAAACACTGAACTATGGCAGAGCTGCTCTGCAACAGTGGGCTTTGATGGCAATGGTGTCTCTGTAGCTATACCTGCAGTTACCTGCAGTGACTGAGCTTCTTCCATGTACAGCTTTCCTTTCTGTAAATCATAGCAAAATATTTTAAATAAAGTCTTTCCTAAACTCCCACTACTGTTTGTCAGTTTTCTTTTTTATAACGCTGCTTTCTTCTACCTGCTGCAGGAATATAGGATAGCTAATTGTGTTAAGCATAAAAAATTAAACTTGGAGAAAATTTATCTTTTTGTGAAATATGAGCATGTTTTAATGAATTTAGGAGTGGACTACAACACTTTTTGTATATGTCTGTTCAAATATGTTATGGTACACTGTACACTGGCCCCAGTGCCCAGGCTACAAATAAAAAGAGAAAAGTGAAACACATCGTTATTGATTTATTAGTGACACATTTTTATTTTTTCACATTTCACAATATAATTTCATATAGTGTATATAACCAAAGATTATGTAGTTTATGGATACAGCAGTAAGCATAGTTTTTAAATTTTTAAAAATTTATATATTTTTATATTTAATATTATTTTATTTCAAATATACAAAAGCCTGATCATGTTCAAGAAGTGTTTTGATTTATTTCCTATTCAGTTAAAGACTTTGAATTCTAATTGTTTTTATATTAAAATGACAAATGACATTGTATTACCAAATCTTTTCTATTTCATCACCCAGTTACTTTACTATGACATCAAGGCATCTAATTCTAGCCTTCATCAGTATAATTTTGTTAATATAACGATAATGAAGAATTTCAAGCCTTCAAGCCATATTTTATTTTTAGTAAATGTTGGTCCAAGGTGCTTTGGGCATTTCTTCTATTGCAGTTCTTGACATGACCAGTTGGTGTCACACTTTCATTCATGCTTTGCATCCTGTGATAGGACAGCACAGCGGTCCCTCCTATCCTTAATGAAATTTATCTAAGTATTTGCCCTGAATCAATGCAGTAAAAGTCACCTGCTGTATAAATGAATTTATTAACATGACAGACTCCCTTTGGGAGGGATGTAGAGAAAAGAACTATGTTTAAGAGACAGGGTGTAACGTTTTGGAATCATGTTCAAGGAACCCACATATGATTTATGGCTGATCTTGCTGCTTTGGCTGCTCCAGTCCTTATTATTCCTCCCTGCTTTCCACCCTCTCCAGAGGAACACAACAGCTGAGTCTGGCCAAGTGGACTGTGTGACTCTGAGCCTCAAGTTTAATAAATTTAATTTAATAAAAGCAGTAGAGATCATGGTTAAAAAGAAGAGTGGTTAACAAACATACCCCACTGTATAATTGCTTCCCTTCTCTATTTTTTTACATTGTGCAAATTCCTGATTGCTTTCATCCCTCTGCAGTTAGACAGTAAGATGCTTAAAAAAAACAGCAGGGGAGACAACAGGGTGGCATGGGCACACAAAATAGAGTAGATGACCTCTCTGAGGTGTTAAAGTTGGGGAGGAGTGCCAGGCACGTGAATCCACAAGCATTTTAGAGATTGACGTCACACTGCTAACTCAGCTACAAGTGTGAAGCCACTGAGGCATTTACGTTCAATGGGGTAACTATTTTGGTTTTTCTTTATTTTTATTTTAATCTAACCCACAAATGTGAATTGACAAGAACCCCAAGGTAAAGAAGACTTTGCCTTTGCATTACAGTTTTCCTCTTTGTTTTTGTAATTACTTGTATACTGTTTATTTTGTTTTGTAGGTAGTATAAGTAGTAGGTAATATGCTTTCTCTGGGGAACTCTACATGTATGGCCATTTGCCCTCTCTGTGTCATACTATTCCCCCCTCAGTGGCACGCCATCTGGCACTGCCAACACCAATCTGGACTCATAGAGGGAGAGGCCATCTGTGTTGCTGTGCAGGCATCCAGCTCAGTGCTGCACCTGAAACAAGGAGGACTAAAATGACAGACAGCAGGGTGAGGCAGAAATTGGGATCATGATACTTAGAGATCCACTGTAGGGGTGCGTGATCTGTAACCAGTGTGAGGGGTTGTTCCAACAGCTAATAAGGTAGGTGGTGTAGAGCCCATTTCACCACCAAGGCCACCTTCTCAAATGCTGCATATTACTGTCATTGGAGCAGATGTTTCCAGCTCAGAAATAGGACAGGGTACTCCTCTTCCCCATGCATCTGCTACAACACAGTACACAATTTGCTGAAGAAACTGTCTCAACAATGAAAGGAATTTGGACAGCTGGGCCTGAAGTACAGGGTACGGGTTCAATGCCTGCTTCAGGATTTGGAAGGCTTTCTCTTTCTCTAATGCCAAACTGACCTTATTGGGGCTGTTGTACAAAAGAGATTAAAGAGGGGACCAGCTTTTTTTAGAAAACCAAGGAATGAACCTTCCATAATATCCAGCTACTGCCAGAAAAGAAATGCTCATTTTTTGGTCTGGGGTGTCAGCCAGTGGTGGAGTCCCTTTACTTTTGTTTCTTGGGGTTGAAGACATCCTCTACTTATATTTTATCCTGGGTACTGGGTTTCAGTAAAGTTAAATTTCTTCTGGTTGGCATAAGGGAGCTACTTGGCCGAAGCTGTTTAGGACAGTTCTTACCTGATCTAAATGTTGGGTTCATAACTAGCTGTGCGTGACAATGTTGTTCATGTACACTGCTAGGAAACCCCAATGTGACTGTAATATTCAACCCATGAGCTGCTGGAAGGTAGTGCAAGCCCATGCAGCCTAAGATTTTTGAAATTTTATTTTATTTATTGAATTCTGAGAAAAAATACATCATTTCAAAAGTAACAACATTTCTCAGAAGTAGTTCCAAGTATACATCCAAATACATACAACATACTTAAAACCATTATACAGCTAACATTTTACCATCAACTTATATTTTGCTTAAAACCCAAAATACACAATGATTCTTTCTCAAATACAGTATCTTGTGAGAGGCCATTCAATGTCAGCATATCTGTCAATCATACACATCCAACTCAAAAAATATTACATAATTACAGATATAAAGGATAAGTTGACAGATATCCTGCACTTACCCACTGGGATGAAGCATAGAGCCCTACCCTACCCATCTAACGACCTGCCCACCTACTCCCCTCCAACCCTAACACACTATACACCCTAACACGCCACCTTGTAAGCTCTTGACCGGGGTCATCAGGTCGGCAACACCTTTCATCAGCGTTTTGCTGACTTTGGCCCACGACACCTCCGGATGGCTCAGCAGTAAGGCCTGGGGTCCCAGACCCACCCCCCTCCAAGCCTACTAGGTCAAAGGTCCATGTAGCCCCCAATAACTATACTGCCACCCTATCACACCTATCCCAACTTCCCCCACTTTAGTTGAGCTCTCCTCAACCACAGCCACTGACTAGCCCTCTCAGCTACTTGCGACAGTTCTTTCACTGCTTCCCTTAGCTTACGTCCTCTAACTCCAAACCCATTCAGCAGAGAAGTAATAGTTCTTGCCACAAAGCCTCTGGCACCTACCTCTACTGGCTTAACATATGCCTGCCACCCCCGTTCACAAGCCTCAGCCACTAATTCATCATTCAACTTCTTCCTTTCAAACAGCACTGTCAACTCTATGAAGTATACTATTCACCTAGTCTCAGAGTACAACACCATATCCGGTTCCGGTGTAGTCATCGCAAACACTGCGGGACCTGCAACTTCCTACCCACGTCTACCTCTAGCTTCCAATCCCTCGCTCCTGACCAATTACCTACTCTGACCCTTTGCTGCTGCTTGCATTTACCCTGGCCCTCACGAACGAAAGCAATTACCTCAACCCTGCCCGCAGCCGGCAGCAAGTTAACTTCCACCCGCTTCCTCTCAATTACCGCCGTCAAAGAACAGAGTACCTGATTATGTCTCCACGTATAACGCCCCTGCGACAAACTAACCTTACATGCTGATAAAACCCATGTCCCGTTCCCTGCGCACAATTTACAACTTGTATCCTCACCTGGCCACTGTCCAAGATTCTGCGGCGTCGGAAGTATGTCGTTGGTGGCCCTCGGCAAGAACTTCAGACGGCTTGCATGCATCACCCACAATTCTCGCCAGGTGATCTTACGCTTCTCTACACCACTCCACCTCAGCCATTGCCCTTACTTCGCTTGCGACGCCGCCTTCACACGGCGAGATTCCTCTTCCTGTTCCCGAAGGAAGCCGACAATCATTTGTCTTCTCTCTGGTGACGTGGACCTACTAAACGCCTTCCATAGGTCACCTGATCCTAACCCCGCCTTCCCCCTCTGCACTCGACCTATGCGACCTCTGTGCGCTAGCGCTCTCTTCGCCAAGTGAACCACCTTGCGTGGCTTCCACTTTCTTCCTGTCCCCGTGCTTGGTGCTACTACCCGTACTAACGCATCTCTCGACCCTGCTATCAACTCAAAAATATTACATACAACATTAAAATCAAGACATTGCACATACTTAAAACCATCAATACACATACTGATGGTGACTCCCTTTTCCACAATTTTACAAAATTACTGTTCTTCCTGCTGTATTCCTGCAAGAACAATTCTGGTTTAATGTGAATTTTTATGATTGTACTCCTGCCTGTGACAATTCTAGCCCTCTAGGCTCTGTTGTTCCAAGGTCTAAGTGTTCACTTACTACCCCAGAGCGTGATTACAAGTTTCGAGTGAATACGTTTCTGAATTTAAGCAAGGGTTTTGCAGAAGCCGGGAACAGGACGAAGTTTTGGGTGTGTACTCATATCCCTCACTCAGTTTCAAAGGGGTTTCCCCGATTCCCAGTTCCCTTCAGTCACTGTCAAGAGTATGTATTGGTTGGGAATTTCGTTATGGGGAGAAGCGAGTGTGCGTAACTATGATAAAGGTTTCTACAAAAGTAGTATTTGGTCTAACAACGATTCCTCCACATGCTATCTGAAGAATGACTTTTTCAGACTATGCAAATTCGTAATGTCAGAGAGTCTGCAACATGGTTCCACACTTCAGGGAAATGGCTCAAGCCTCCCTTCTTACTTCACCCTAACGAGAGCTTACAACGGGGTCTGTCTGTTTAGCTTGTCAGCCCGGAGTTCTTTTTTTTTTTTTTTTTTTTTTTTTTTTAAAAACACCAATCTGGCATTCCTTTTGTTGGATCTTCTATATGTACTTTGGTCATTAATTATNGTTTTTTTTTTTTTTTTTTTTTTTTTTTTTTACAAACACCAATCTGGCATTCCTTTTGTTGGATCTTCTATATGTACTTTGGTCATTAATTATACAGGGTCCTATCTAATTCTGCATGACAAGTATCTTGCCTGCCACAAGTATAATCTTACAACTGTGAATTGTAGTCGTAATGCCATAGACACATGGTCTGTAAGGATGTTTAATTTTGTTTATGTTCTTATTCCTAACAACACCGATTGGATTTGTGGTAGACGAGCCTATCCACGGTTACCTAAGGGACTGGTTTGGATCGTGTTATCTTGGTTATTTTATTCCTCATGTTAGGATGCTGGATCAGGACATAACTCCATGGCATTGAACTAAGCGATCTATCTCTTTTGTCCAAAGTAAGATAGGTTTGACAGAAAGTATTTGGTTTTGGATGACACTTTTCCCTATGTTTGGCACTTCGTATGCAGGATGACAGATACAGTATCTTGCAGTGGCATTGGAAAATTTCAACTTCTGAGGCCTTAAAGGAAGTCTCTTCAGAGCTGGTGGCTTTACGAACTGTAGCCCTCCAGAATTGTTTGGCCTTAGATTACTTGCTGGCTGTGTCTGGTGGTACTTGCACTGTTATAGGCCAGGAGCGTTGCACTTACATTCCAGACAATTCTGAGAAAATTTCCTCTTTAGCTGAACACATTGCTATGGAAGGTGAGAAGTTTCCCGATTACACTAAAGGCCCTATAGGCGGAACTTGGTTTTCTAATCTCTTCCCCGACCTGGGTTCTTGGCTTAGACCAGTACTCTTCTCAATAGTTTTCATCACAATTCTTTTCCTCATTTGTTGTGTACTCTCATGTTTGAGACAAACACTCGCTTCTGCTTTCACCAAGGTAGTGAATATGCAAATGTTTCAGAGGCTCATTCCCTTGTCAACTTACGTTCCCAGTTCAGATCTGGAAGCTCCATCTCCCTCAGAATGTTAGTGAGACTTTCAATCTCAAGGGGGGGGGGGGGTGTGAGAGCGAGTTTTAACATGCCCTTACTACTCATATTGTTCATGTTATTTTCTTTGTTTACATATTCTTACAGTTTATGATTACTGTTCTTGCAGTTTATGATTAATGCTGTTATTGAGTAATGAGTTCAGAGTGAGGTCATAAATGTTTAAGGGTAATACTGTTTGCATTGGTGTAGCTAGGAATGCAAACAATGTTATAAGGATGCAAACAATGTTATGAGCTAATGGTTAAATTATTCAACCGCTATATTCAAACAGTTTGCTTTTGACCATTGTAATGGCAGATATTGTTAATAAGGTTCATTGACTATTGTTATATTGATGTTTATTATTCTTATAAGACCTAACTATATTGATGTTTATCGTTGTTATGAACTTAAAGTTTGCGTCTTGTTACCATGGGTTCCATTACTTTGACTGTAATTGATAGGTATAAAAATGGAGCTGTAATGTTGTTCGAGGAAACCCTACAATGTAATTAAGGTGATACGACGGGTCTCCCCTGCACATCGAGTAAAGACCTCTGCAGCCATAAGTTGTCTTGGTGTTTCTTCCTTAAAATTCTGCTTCCTTGAGCAGGTTATTACTGTCAGCTATCCCTAGACAGAAAAATTTCTCTGACGCATTGCATATACTTAAAACCATCAATACACATACTGATGGTGACTCCCTTTTCCACAATTTTACAAAATAATATATACATGTACAACTTCACAATTCATACATATTTATAAAATAGACCCCACCAACATCATGCATACACAGAATTATCACACAAAGTTTATTCACTTCCATTTATCCACTATTTCTCCCATCTTCAACACTCAAGCAGTCACAATTCAACACCTTCTAACACCTATCAAAATTCCCACCCAATAATAAAGCTCACAGACCACATTCACATTCAATCACAATTCTCCACCTCATGCATCACACCCAATAATCCAACAACAGCCTCCTAGCCCTCACTCCAGACAACAAACCCAATCCGTCCATCACTCAAACACTCCACCACACCCAAAACACCATTCAATCCACCCCACATTCCAACCAAATACCTCCAAATCTACAACTTAACATGCACCCATTACATTGAAACAATACAACTCACACCTCCAAGCAACAACATCCCCAAAAATAAACTTCCCATAAAATCAAAAAACACAAATACCATAAAAATTTTTTAAAGTTAAAAGATATTGTACATATCAAACCATTTACTCAGTGTTAATGCATCATTACTGCATTATGATTTAAATACACATTTAAGCAATTCATATTCTGTGACGTCTACTGCTGTGCTATCACAACAGCCACCTCCAAACGCTCCACAGAGACAGGGAGCTCCAAATTGACCTCAGCTGATCTGTTGCTGCCCTTCCAACATCACTTCCTTCACTTGGTGATGTTTTCACCACACTTTAATGTCCTTACAGTTTTAGGGGCAGGCAAATTCCTTTTGGGTGAAGTTGTAGCCTCTGCACACCCTGGGATGGTCAGTAGTCGTCTGGCCCCAGCTGCTGCTGTCTCCTGTCCTCTAGCGATATCCATAACTGAATCTCTGTTTTCCTGTCCCCTCCTGGGGGAATTGTGCTGGGCAGCTGCAGGAGAGATGACCGCCCCTGGATTGAAAGCAGCAGTGAGGACCAGCACAGTTCTTAGCTATGTGTCTAGTCTTCCTACAGTGCCAACATTTTATTTATTTACACACCTTAGCTGAATGGCCCTCACACAAGTGTCATTGAAAAGGTTATCCTGGATAAAACAAGTAACTTTGACTACCCTTTATTATAAAAAAGGTTGTTGGGTTGCATGCTACCTGTCCCTGGAGGGTCTGAGCGAAGGCAAATATCAAAATCCCTTCATCTAAGCCAAAAGTCCTTTTTATCCTTTACCATTCAAAATTACACTTGCAAATGAACATATCTCTGCAAAAACTCAGCTACTGCCCATGTGGGTAAATGGGGGTCCCATACATGTACCATTAAAGCTCTAAAATCCCCTCTTCATAAACCCACACTGTCATACAAAGCAACAGCAGGGTGCTTAACCTCCTTGGCGTTAACCCGGAGCATGACTCGGCCTCAGAATTTTTTGTAAAAACGGTTATCACCGAATAAGACCTGAATAAGGTAACCTGGTTTGACCCCATTTGCAGCGTTAAGCCCGAAAAACGCTCGGGACTGTATTCTGCTGCCATCTAGTGGATGAAATAATATCACGCTGCAAAAAATATGAATTTTTATATGCCTTCTGCTGCTCGATGGTGATTCATTAATGTTCATAAGTGGGTTAGAGCTTTCAACCAAAAAAAAAAAAAATAATGGCGTGCAAATGAAAAGCTGTAAAGCCAGTTTTGGAGCAAACAAACTGAACCATTAGTTGAATTGTGTGATAGTGATGACAATGTGAATTGGCCATCTGATGTTGAAACGGATAGCGAAACTGAAACCTGATTCCGCCCTAACAAGTTACAGTGAAGCTCATATTGGGGTTGATACTAAACATGACAAACCTGCACCTCGTTGTTTCCCATTTAGGGGCAACCCTGGTTTTAGGGGTGGAAATCATGATTATCTGGACTATTTATGACTGTTTGTTGATGAAAGTCTGGTTTAGAACATAGTTATTAAATGAACCACTATGCTGAACAGTGTCTAAAAAGTCAAAGTAAACGTTTTCTCATCCCAGTTGTTAGCAGCCTGTTACTGCAGGTGACATATGGGTGTTTTTCAGCCTTCTGATACTGCAGGGTATAGTGGGTAAACCAGTGCAGAGATGGTACTGGTCCACAAACTGGTTATTACAGGCACCCATTATTGGTGAAGTTATGAGTGTAGTTTTTCACGTATTATGAAACAGCTGCATTTCACTAACAACAATAAATATGATGAAGTCAATTACCCAGCACCAAAACTGTAAAAACTGTGGGAAATGTATTAGGTGATCATCAAAACTATGCAGAAGGTGTATGTTCCTGATCGTGACATAAGTATTGAAACGGCACTGTCAAATTGGTGCAAATAGTCCTTTTGGGTACCCCAGTTTGGACATTGATGTTTACTTGGTTGGTCCACCCACTTAGGCATAAGTTCAGTGAAGTGGACTGTGGGAAATGTGGTATGGAGGGCCCTGCCGTAGGATGGGAATAGGGGTAGTGGGGTGGCCTCCGTGAGGTTCTGTACATGTGACTACTGGAAGGAATGTTCTTTTACTCGTTTCTTGTTGTTTATTGCTTTTTTTCGCTTCTCGGCCTTTTGGCTAAGAGAAAGCAGCGGGTTGCGGCCTCTAGAGGGAACTAGATTTTAGTGGGAGTGGAGGGGAACCTAAGGCGTGGTTAGCTGGTGGCTTGACCGCCGCTACCATGGGGGGAACCTTCGCTCCCTCGACGGCTTTTATTTTCTGTTTTTAGCCGGGTTTAGCCTAATGCGTGGTCAGTAGGTGGCTTGACTGCCACTGCCATGGGGTGAACCTGGAACATTTTATTTTTTTTAGCACCCTTTTATTAGCTTTAGGCCTTTTAGTGTCAGGGCCCCTTATAGCCTTTTTAAAGGCTACGCCGGAGGATGTCCGCCACATCCTTGAAGACGTCGGCGGGGAGGAGGACGGCGGCAGCAACGATGACAATGGAGGCCAGGAAGGCCTCGAGGATGGCAACCTCGGCGGGGACAAAGACCTCTCCGACCAAGGCGAGGACCGCGGCGACGAAGAAGACGGCTGGGGGGCAGGTGGGACTGCATGGGTCCCCTGCCCGGAAGACTCTTCTCCCGGAGGAGCGGCTGGGGACCGAAGAGGGGTTCACCGGCGGCAGCGGCCCTGCATCCCCGGGGCCGGTCAGTGGAGGATTGGCGGTGGAGGAGGCGGCCGAGGCGACACTCTCAGCCAGTGATGCAGAGACGACGGCGGCGGTTTTGACGGCGGTCCCACTTGTGGCGGCTGGGCCCCAAGAAGGAACCCTTGCCGCCTCGGATCGAAGAGTAGAAGAGGAGCGAATGACAGCGACCTCCACCAAACTGAGGCATACCACCCGGTTTTGGTGGAGAAGGACCGAGATGGCAGCTGACTTCCCAGACCACTCCGCTTTCATCCGGGAAATTGTCTTTTGGGTGTTGGGCCTGGCCGCGGAACATGTGGTGTGCGTCCAGCGCAATGGCCCCCAGCGCTTTGTTGACCTGATGGTCCTCGCCGAGGTTACCTACCGGAAGGTCGTAGAGAGGTGTAAGGCCGAGAAAGAAAAGGCCTTGAAAAAGTTTCAAGTTGAACAGCTGTGGTGGATGGACTGAAAGATCATCACTGTCCACCTTTTCAACCCGTTTGTCCCTGCTGAGGCTGTCGAGACCTTCCTCTGGGAGCACATTGACCTCCTCCCTGGCCACAAGGAATTGAGTGACGAGTTTGGGATCTGGAACGGCAAGCGCCAGTACCAGGTCTGCCTGCGTCCCGACCCTGCGGAGTCCGACGGTCTTCGCCATCCTTCGGCGTTCTTCCGTATCGGAAGTAATAAGGGGTACCTGTATTACCCGCAGCAGCCCCCCTTCTGCTGGATCTGCCAGGGCAGGGGGCACACTGGAGAGGCCTGCACGAACATGAAGTGTCGCAATTGCCTTGAGACCGGCCATTTCGCCAGGGACTGTAAGGGCCCCCGCCGATGTAACATCTGCATGAGCGAGGACCACGTAGCCTGCCTCTGCCCACAGTACAGGCCCTCATATACCGACGCCCTGCAGGAGCCTTTCGGCGGAGATGACGGTGTGGAGGGACCTACCTGGAGGAGAGGTTCCGGAGGCGGGCACGGAAGCTAAGGCGGGGGCCGAAGAGGACCCCGGCATGGCCGGGGAAATGCAGGCCCTCGATCTCCCCCCTGCTCCCGGCGATTTCCTGAAAAGGAAAACGGAAGATCCCCAACTAGGTAAGAAATAGAAGAAGAAGAATGGAGGACGGGGGTCAGGACGGCCTGAAGAGGAGTTGTCGTCAGCTGACTCCTCCGACGAAGGCCGAGAGCGACGTTCCTCCCCGCAATGTATGGATGATGCCTGGGTCACAAGGAGGACCCCTTCGGTGTCCCCTACTCCGGGGGACAGAGGGGGAACGCTCCTGCTGGACCTGGACCTTGATACTTATATGGATGAAGGCAGGCTGGTGATGGACGGCACGGCCCAGGCAAATTTGTTTGGGTGAGTCCCACTGGAGCGTAGGTGGCGTCCACTCTACGGGCGTGGGGATTCTTTTTGGAGACCACGCCTTTGACAAGGTAAGGCCTTTTATCGTTGTACCGGGCCGTGTTTTGGGAGTGGACGTCACGTGGAGAGGTTCACGCATTTGGGCACTGTGCGTCTAAGCTCCAGTGGAGGTCAGGTCCCGCGTTGCTTTGTTTGAGGAGCTGGTCCTGTATTGTGTGACAAATAGGCATTTGATTGTAGGAGGTGACTTTAACATCTTTTTAGAAAGCAAGGGCAACGCCAGCGTTAAACATTTTAAAAACTTCCTTCGCGGTTTTAGCCTCGTTGACAGTTTTAAAAAGTGCAACCCCGGCGAGCTGGGCATCAGTTGGTGCAACACCCGCGAGGCCTGTAGTTGCTTGGATTATATCTTAGCGTCTCCTACCGTTGCTTTTAAAAGCGTGACCTTGTCCCCCCGGTGGCCCTCGGACCACGTAATGGTTGAGGCCACGATTTCCATTGTGGCCCCGAGTCACCGCCGGGGCTACTGGAAGCTCAGTCTGGAAGTGCTCCAGGAAAAGGTGTATAGAGACTTGTTTTATGACAGCTTTTCCGTGTGGCAGGAGGCCGTGGATGGTTACCCCTCGTTAGCCGAGTGGTGGGAGGGGGTCAAGGCTAAGGCTAAGGCCCTCACTGTGAATTATTGCGTTTGCCGGGCCGCTTTGCGACGCCGCGACACCGCCGGGCTCGAGAAGGAGCTCCACGAGCTCTATGCCTGCCATAACAACGGGAGAGTTTTTGCTGCGGAGATTAAGGCCATTTTGAGGTGGCTGTGTGAGCAGCAGGCCAGGGCCTTTTTGTTTTGCGCCAGGGTTAGAGAGGTCAAGGACAACGAAAAGTGCAGCTCGTACTTTTTCAACAAAGTGAAGGATTTGAAATGCAAGAGGGGTTTTTCCTCTCTGCGGAACCTGCAAGGGGAATCCTTCACTGATACTGCCCGTATGCTGGAGGTTGCATCTTGTTTTTATAGAGACCTTTTTAAAGTTAGGGAAACTGACCCGGTTTTAGAAAAGAGCTTTCTAGACAAGCTGACTTCCTTTGTCCCCCAGGACGCCCTCGAGGGCCTGGAAGGCTCCGTCACTTTGAGCGAGCCCCCCGGAGTGCTTGGTAAAATGAACCAACGTAAGGTTCCCGGCCTAGACGGCTGGCCGGTGGAATTTTACTCTACCTTTTGGGATGTCTTAGGGCCTGCGTTTTTGCGCGTTGTCGAGGAGGTGCTTAGCTGAGGCTTGTTGACGAAAAGCATGAGGACCGGGGTGCTCTCCTTACTGTACAAGAAAGGCGATAAAGCCGACCTTGTCAACTGGAGACCCCTTACGATGCTTTGCATGGATGCAAAGATTATTGCCAAGGTCCTTACCAAGCGCCTAAAGCGGGTTATGGCCGACTTGGTCCACAGGGACCAAACCTGCGGGGTTCCTGGGCGGTTGGCGATCTGGAACTTGCACCTGGTTCGGGACGCGATCGCTTGGGCGGAAGACCGAAAGGTGTCCTTAGCGCTGGTTAGCCTGGACCAGGAAAAGGCGTTTGATCGAGTTGACCACCGCTTCTTGTTTAACGTTCTGAGTAGGATGGGGTTCGGCCCTCGTTTCCTGGGATGGGTTCGAACGTTGTACGCCGAGGTAGGCAGCCAGGTTGTTATTAACGCTTCTCTCGGGAGCAGGGTGCCCCAGCTCAGTGGATTGAGGCAGGGCTGTCCGCTCTCCCTGCTCCTATATGCTCTCTACATCTACATCGAGCATCTGGCTGCCGCCATTCGCGCTCATCCCGGAATTGACAGCCTCCTCCTGCCGGGTAGCAGCGGAGAGGCGGTAAAGTTAGCCCAGTATGCGGACGACACTACGTTGTTCGTGTGCTCGGATCAGTCTCTCGGTTAGGCGCTGGACCTGGTCAAGGCATTCGGTTGTGCTTCCGGCACAGTGCTGAACCTCAACAAGTCGCTTATCAAGTACTTTAGCAGCTGGAAAGATAGGACAGATGCCATCATGGATTTTCCCAGATGTGACGGTCCTCTCAAGGTGCTCGCGGTCAACTTCCTCACGGAAGGTACGGCCAGGGCGAACTGGGAGGAACGCTTGGCCAAAGCCAGACAGAAAATGGGATTGTGGAGGACCAGGGCCCTGTCCTTCGTAGGGAAGACCTTGGCTCTGAAGGTCGACATCCTTCCCATGCTGCTGTACTTAGCACAGGTGTACCCCTTGCCACTCTCTTTGAGAAGAGGTTTGAGGAAAGACATTTTTGATCTTGTCTAGGGGGCAGGTATGAGTACGTGAGGAGGGAAGTCATGTATCTCCCGAAGGAGGAGGGGGGTAGGGACATGCCTGACGTGCCCCTGAAACTGGATTGCCTCTTCTTTTCCCAGGTGTGTAACCGTCTGGTAGCTCCTATAGAGCATCCCCACCAGCACTTTGCGCGTCTTTGGTTGGGCCGCCCGATGCGTCATCTGGTGAAGTCCTGGACCAACATCGAGCCAAACGCCGAGACCTCGCCAACTGGGGTAAGTCCACTGCGGCGGGCATCGAGGCCGGCACCCTCCTCATACACAGGGCCTTGTACAGGGCCCTGTTGGAGAGGAGGGGGACCCGGGCCCTGTTGGGCCTCAAGGACGGCACCTGGTCCAGAATCCAACCCGAGGGGCTCGACCACCACCTGCAGGACCTGAACTGGCACTGCCTGTTAGGTAAGTTGCCCTTGAAGGACACGCTGCACAGGCACCATTTGTCCAGTCACCCACGCTGCCCGCGGACCTATTGTGGCGAGAGAGAGACGTTCGCCCACGCCTTTTGGGACTGCGAGCAGGTGAGGGAGGTCTGGCAGTGGGTAAGTAGCCTGTGCAGGAAGGTGGATCCGCAGATGGTTCTGACGTTTGACAAAGTGCTGAAGGGGTGGAACCCCGGCGCTCAGAAGGCCGAGGCCGCCTGGACCTGGCTGGTGGTAAGCATAACCAAGCAGGCTCTTTGGAGCGCGAGATGCCAGCTGGTCCAAACAGGGGCAGACTTGGGTGTTCACGGGGTGATGGCAAAAATCCGGGCCTACCTTAAGTTTAGGATGGAGATGGATGTCACACAGTGGGGCTACCCAGAGGCCAAGGAGAGGTGGAAAGGCCTCTTCTGGCTGTAGCCCCAGGGTTTTTGTGGCGTTCCCTCCATCCTGGGTAAGTAACACACGCTCTTGTTTTTGCATTAAAGACCTGCGACCCCTATTTTTTGGTCATATTATGTGAACTTCTTTTTTTTGTGTGTTTCATGTCATTATGTTAGGTGTAGGGTTCTGTGTATTTATTCACTTTTATTATTATTTATACTTGCATATCTATTATAATTTTAAATATTATTTAGTCATTTAGTGTATCTGTGTTATTTATGGTTTTATTTATTTATTTTGGACATTGTATTTATTTACTTAAGTCATCAGTTCAATTAGGTAAGCATGTGTGCATGGAAGTTTTAGTTAGAACAGTGTAGTTTAATTTCATCACTGGGTGTGTGTATGAATGGCTCCTGGTTCATGTATTCAATTCATTTATTCATCTATCTGTATATTCGTCTAACCATTCGGTATTTATTAATTATTTTGTGTTTGTCGTTAATAAATAATTTTGAGTTTTTGTTTATAATATTATAATTTTAATAGGGGAAGATGTGCTACACCCAGTAAGGTAAGTGTTGCCCGGTAGCACCCTGGGACAGGCCAGGGGACCGCCCTTTTTCTGCGGTGGAGTTACCGGTGAGTTTCCCTTTTAATGGTTTTAATAATCTTAATTAGAGCCCTGGGGTATGTTCTTAAACGTCTTACATCTTTTCCGTCATGTATTTTGTATATGTCTTGTTTTAATTCTGGATTTTATAATGAAACTTTTAGTTGTTACATGACGGTTTTAACTATTTATTGTAGTGTTTTAACATTTTTAAATAAATAAAGTTGGAGATGATGAATGGCGAGATCGCAACTGCCGAGATGGACAGCT
Source organism: Arapaima gigas (assembly GCA_900497675.1). NCBI lineage: Eukaryota > Metazoa > Chordata > Actinopteri > Osteoglossiformes > Osteoglossidae > Arapaima > Arapaima gigas. The sequence goes on along the minus strand of UFQX01000886.1, from coordinate 60,529 downwards.
TGGTGACGCTTGACAGCTGTCAAGCGAGTCCATTCTGATCCGGGAAAAAAAAAAAATTATTGCTTTTTTTCACTTCTTGGCCTTTTGGCTAAGATCAAAGTGAAATTTTCCCTTTTTTTTCCTGCTGAATCAGAATGGACATGCACTGACAATGTTATCACCACACTGTCCCATTCAACAGTTATAATCACTCCATTCATCATCTCTGACTTTATTAAAACGACTAAAACAACTACAATAAATAATTAAAACCATCACATAAAAATTAAAACTAATTTATAAAACCCAAGTTTAAAACCAACAAATATTCACAAAACGTGATGGTAAAAATCTAAAACAGTTAAAAACATACCCCAAGGCTCTAGCCAAAAGGTTAAAGGAACCTTACCGGCAGATTCCACCGCAGAAGATGGGCAGTACCCTGACCTGTTCTAGGGTACTGCTGAACTCAACCTACCTTTGTGGGTGTGAACATGTCTTCCCCTTTTAAATTTAAAATTATTAAAGACAAACACTCAAAATATAAACAAGGGACTAACAATCAACCAAATAATTAGAAATGTAATAAATATATATAAACAAAAACCATACATTATATAAAACACCCACTTCAGTGAAACACTAAACTACACTACAATAACTAAAATCTAAGTTTACATAGATAAATGAATAAATGGACAAATAAATAAATAAATATATAAACAAAGCAGCCAAACTATATATAACAATCACACAACATATACACAATATGTATAAATAAATAAATACTAAAAATACACAACTAAATATATAAAAGTGAATGAATAAATGCATAAAACCCTACACCTAACATAAAACATAAACACACAAAAAAATAAACATATACATTAACCCAAAAACAGAGGTCACAGGTCTTTGTACGCAAAAACAGATGTGTGTTAATTACCCAGGATGGAGAAGATGCCATAGAAACCTCTTGAGGCTATAGCCGAAAGAGGCCATTCCACCTCTCCTTGGCTTCTGTGTAGCCCCACTGTGTGACATCCATCTCCATCCTAAACTTGAGGTTGGCCCGGATTTTTGCAAACATACCCTGGACGCCCAAGTCTGCCCCTGTTTGGACCAGCTGGCATCTTACGTTCCAGAGTGTCTGCTTGGTCACACTTATCACCAGCCATGCCTGGGTGGCTTCAGCCTTCTGAACGCCAGGGTTCCACCCCTTCAACACTTTATCATACATCAAAACCATCTGCGGTTCAATCTTTCTGCACTGGCAACTTACCAAGAGCCAGACCTCCTTCACCTGCTCGCAGTCCCAAAAGGTGTGAGCAAGGGTTTCCCTCTTGCCACAATGGGTCCATGGACAGTATGGGTGGCTGGACAGATGGTGCCTGTACAGTGTGTCCCTCAGTGGCAACTTACCCAAAAGGCAGCACCAGTTCAGGTCCTGCAGGTGGTGGTCAAGCTCCTTGGGTTGAATCCTGGCCCAGGTGCCATCCTCGAGGCCCAACAGAGCCCCAGTCCCCCTTCTCTCCAACAGAGCCTTGTACAAGGTCTTGTGTTTGAGAAGGGTGCCTGCCTCGATCCCTGCTACGGTGGTATTGCCCCACTTGACAGCGTGCCTGTAATGAGCAGGCCGGCTCTCGGGTTTTGGCCCGATGTTGGTCCAGGACTTCACCAGGTGATACATCGGATGGCCCAGCCAAAGATGCCCAAAGTGCTGATGGGGATATTCCAGTGGAGCTACCAGACGGTTTCAAACCTGGGAAAAGAAGAGGCAATCCAGTTTCAAGGGCATATCTGGCACGTCCCTTCCCCCCTCCTCCTTCGGAAGGTACATGACTTCCCTCCTCACGTACTCATACCTGCCCCCCCCCAGACAAGACCCCCTGCCCCCCTAAGACCTCTTCTCATAGAGGAGGGCAGGGGGTACACCTGTGCTAAGTACAGCAACGTGGGGAGGATGTCCACCTTCAGGGCCAAAGTCTTCCCTATAAAGGAGAGGGACTTGGTTCTCCACAATCCCATTTTCCATCTGGCCTTTGCCAAACATTCCTCCCAGTTCGCCCTGGCCGTGTCTTCCGCAGGGAACTTGACCCCAAGCACTTTGAGAGGACCGTCGCATCTGGGAAAACCCCCAATGCTGTCTGTCCTATTTTTCCAGCTGCCAAAGTACTTAAGTGAATTGCTGAGATTCAGCGCCGCGCCAGAAGCACGTCCGAATGCCTTGACCAGGTCCAGCGCTTGACTGAGAGACTGGTCCAAACACACAAACAATGTAGTGTTGTCCACGTACTGGGGCAGCTTTACAACCTCTTGGAGGAAGACACGTTATCTATCAGTGAGTACATCACCAAGTGTATGGATGATGTTGTGGCTACCAAGTCTGTCACCATCCAACCTAATCAAAAGCCTTAGCTTAACTCTGAAGTCCATGTGTTGCTGTAGGCCCACAAATTCTGCATTTACATCTAGTTACAGAGCAGTGCTGAAAGCAGCCAGGGCCAATCTCACCAGCAGTATCAGGAAAACCAAGCTAGCCTATGCTCAAAGAATTCAGGACTACTTTGTGGACAACCAAAGGAGGATTTGGCAGCACATACAGACCATCACGAAGTACAAGAGTAAGAAAAACAGTGTCAGTGATGGAAATCTGTGTCCTTGTGATCAACTACTGTCTGTATATTTCAGTAACATAAGGACTCTTGCGAAAGTCAACATACAGAGGGCTGCAGGACCAGATGGTGATTCCCAGTCGCATGCTAAAGGGCTGTGCTAATGAACTTGCAGAGGTCTTTGCTGACATCTTTAATGTTTTCCAGGCTCACACTGTTTGTCATGGATGCAGTGTGGTTTTATAACTCAGTCGCGGAGAGAAAGCAACCAAATGGGCAAACACATGCAGTTTACTCTACAAATGCCGCCTGACAGGTTTAATGGTTTACACCTGAACACGGTGTTGGAGAATGCATGCATCACAAAGACAACAATGTACAGAAACAAAGAACACGATTAACTCACAATACTGATATGAAGGTAGGTTGGTGCATGGCTGGTAAAGGTCTAATTCATGGATGCGATCTGATGTCCGAACATTTGTCGTTCTTGTGAGCTCGATTGTGTCCTTTGCCCTTTAACTGCAATCACATGACTCGTGAGTGATGTGACAGTAACCCTCCCTCCAGGGCCGACTCAAGACAGCTCAAGGTGGTCTGCCTGGCACTGACGGAACTCCCTCGCCAATTTGGGGTCCAAGATAAAACAGGACGGGATCCTGGAGCACTCCTCAGGGCCTTAACCCTCCCAGTCGACTAGGTACTGAACACCCCGGTTATTTAGGATCTACTAAACAGCGTGGACAGACCTGCCATTAATGATGTGGGAGGGGTTGGGGTTGGGGTTGGAGGGAACAAAGGGCTGGTGATGAATGCTTTGAAGAGGGAGATGTGAAAGACTGGGTGTACCTTCAGTGATGGAGGCAGCTGGAGCCGATAGGTCACAGGGTTGATTTGGTGGGTGACATGGTAGGTTCCAATGAATTTGGGGGTGAGCTTGTGAGAGTCTGTTGAGTTGTTAGATTGAGGTTTTGCATGGACAGCCAAACCTTGTCAGCTGGATGGTACATACATATCATACGGGACTGGGGACTAGCATGCTGGATGGCACGCTGAGCCCTCTCTCAGGTGCGCCAACACCAATGGACCAACTGCTGTGCTGCAGATGCCTCGACCTCCTGTTCCTGGTGGGTAAAGAGTGGGGGCTGGTACCTGTAGCACACCTCAAATACTAAGAGGTCTGTGGCAGCAGAGGTGTGTAGGTTCTGGGAGACCTCAGTACAAGTGTTGGCTCCACTGCTGGCCTTGGACCAAAGCAAAACACGTCAGGAATCTATCCAGCTGCTGGTTGACCTGTTCACCTGGCCATTGGTTTGTGGATAGTAGCTAGAGGACAGGTTGGCAGTGAAGCCAATTAGATGCTAGAAGGCTTTCCAAAATCTGGTGGTAAACTGGGGACTGCTGCAGTTTTTTGAGCTGAGTCCATAGAAATGGACAGTTATTGTCAAGACGATGTCATAGCCATGAGAGTCCGAGAGGCCTGTGACAAAGTTGACTACGACGTGAGACCAAGGCTGTTGATGCATCAACAGGGGTTGCAGGTCTCCAACCAGAGTGTTAGGGGCTTTGGCTTGGGTGCAGGTGGAACAAGCCCTGAAGAAATCTCTTGTGTCTCTGGTCATGGAAGGCCACAGAGAAGAATCCACTGCAAAGCCTCAGAATGGCAGACAGTAGAGAATTTGCAGGAGAAATAGCAACAATGGTGGAGTTTCTGGTCTGAGTTTGTTGCAATGAAGAATGCTTTGCCTGTCTCTGCAATGAGAGAATTGCTTTGAGGCTCACATGGAATGTGTGTGTCTAACAAATGAAGCTACAGCATTATTAGGGGAATTGGTTCGACATGAGTAAAGTAAAAGTAATGAGGTAATAAGGATCTAAATTGTTTATTAGGGAACTCTCAGATAACTATGACTGTGTTTACATTAGTGTTCTGTGGGGTTGTAGCATGGACCAGTCACCCTCAACTTAAGTTCAGAATCTCTTCAGTGTAAATGCTACATTACCCTGTGTGTCTGCATACTGCGGTGTATAATACCCCGAAAGGAATCCAAATAGTGAAGTGTAAGGTTAAACACAGAATATTAAAAGCCGAGTGGTCTGGATGCCAGTAGTCCAACCGCTGTTATATAGGTTTTCAAGAGAGAGTTTGCACATCTGTAATAATAGTTCATTACACTGAAGTACTACTTTGAACATTGCATCTGTAATTGAATTTCAAAGCTAAAAATGTGGTTGTGGGGTTTGGACAACAAAAGAAAAGCACAACAGGGTCCAAGAACAGTAAATGCCCCAATGACTGGTGTCCAAATCCAGATTATGACCCTGAGCAGGATGAGTTTGAAAATATGAGAAAGGAGATAGAGGAAAGAGACAGAAACCCTCCACATGGGGGGAGGAAGGCAAAGCCTGACCTATAGCAGTTATTGCTAACAGACACAGGAGTTTCACAGCAGCAATGCAAACAATGGCATAAGCCGACAGGAGAGGTATGGCCCAAAGAAGGTAGTTTAGACCCAAAGATTATTAAGTGTACTAAGACCATAATAGAACAGAAATTGTCAGGGTGTTGTGGTAGAGAAAACGATTTGAGAAAATTGGAAAAATAGGAAGCTGCAATAAATAAGTGTATGTGTGAGTCTGTCCAGAAAAGTGTGGCAAACCTCAATGCTCAGCTGAAGGCCGAAAAGGGAAAAAAAAAACTGAGGCTCAAGCCACTGTACTACCTATGGTCTAAGACTGTTGCAGTGTCCTGTGAATTTGCTAGGCTATGACCTACTACTGGCAAAATAGATGAATTCACAGTTACTAGCAAAATAGATGAATTCACAGGTGAATATTTTATTTGAAATAAGGTTCCCCTTTCCACCAGGCTAGCATGTATTGCAGCTATCCCTTCCTCAGCTTCTTTAGATAAAGGATACTGAGCTTTATGTGGGTGGTAGTCAGACTTAAAATGCACTATCAAAGACAGTGCAGTTTTCACTTGTCCAAAATCATTCTTTCCCTTTGCCCACAGAAACTCAGGAATGTCTGTCAACCAGTCGTGTAATCTGTCATCTGCTATCTTTTCTCTTACTTGTGTCACGCTCCTCTGCATTTGAGCTTCCAGTTTAAACTCATAACCCTGCACTTCTCCATCTCTTGAAATCTATCTGCCTTCCTCAACTATTTTGCCAGTAACTGTGAATTCATCTATTTTGCCAGTAAAGACAGTACATGGGTCCTGGAGATAAGTACAGGATCTAAGGGGGGTTGAACAGCACTATACATCCGAGAGCTTCCATTGTGCCAAATCCCATCACCGTACTGTCATCAATACCATGATTTTCTGTAACTGATTTGGCAAATGCCTTCTTCTCTATTCCAGTGCATCCAGATTCCCAGTATTGGTTTGCCTTTACATTGCAAGGAAAGTGGTGGACCTGGACTGTAATGCCACAGGACTACACCGAGGCACCCAGTGGGTATTGAAAAGAAGTGTCTAAAAACCTGGAACAGTTTGTACCACCATGTAGAAGTGTGTTGGTGCAATATGTGGATGATTTGTTGCTGTGTTCTGAAACCATAATGGATTGTGAAAGACACAAAGGCATTACTTTGCTTTTTAGCTAAAAATGGCCACAAGGTCTCAAAGGATAAGCTGCAGTCGATGAAACAAGAAGTCCACTACTTAAGACATATTTTTACCCCGGAGGGTAGATCCCTGAATACTAAATGAGTTCAGTCTATACTGGACATGCCAAAACCATAAAGTAAAGCTCAAATGTTGTCTGTATTGGGTATGATTGGTTATTGTCACCTGTGGATTCAAGATTTTGCACAGTGAGCTCAACCATTGTAAGACATGATATATGGAAAGGGACTGACCCTGACAAACTGACTTGGACTGAAGGTGGAGAGAAAGCTTTGACTGACGAAATTGGCCTTAACTACTGGACCTATTTTGGGAATTCCTGATTATCAGAAATCTTTTGTACTGCTTGAAAATGGGAGATGGGATTTCATGACTGCTGTGTTGACTCAGGTGCACGGCGGAAAGCAGAGACCAGTTTCCTATTATTCCAAACAACTAGATCCTGTGGCTATAGCCCCGCCTGCTTGTCTTTGGGCCTCTAAATTCAATGCTTGATTGTGCATACTGTGCATGAAACTATTTCTAATCATTACTTGATAGTCTTTGATCTGCACCTGTTGGTTGTTGCTTGCCGCTAATAAAACTAAAACTGTATGACGTTTAGATGATGATAGTGCTGATAAATTTATTGACTGTGTGACTAAGTCTACCTTTATGAGAAGCAAGGATATTGATGAACTGGCTCTAAATTATAACTCCATTGTAAAATTTGCCTTAGACTCTGTGGCTCTACCTAAAACTAAAGTAATCTTGAATTTAAGAAACTCACTGTGGTTTAACGAGGTGACTCGTACTTTAAAGCGAGAGTGTCGTAAACTAAAGTGTAAATGGCATTCAGCTAAACTGCAAATTTATTATAGAGCCTGTTCTGATTGCCCAGAGATTTATAGGAAGGTGCTTTATAAAGCCATATCCGAATATTATTCTAAACTAATAGATGATAATAAGAATAATCCTCATTTCCTGTTTAATACTATTGCTAGTTTAACAGGTAAGATTCTAAATAGGCAATGTAACTAATTTTATTACTAATAATGGATTTATGTCATGTTTTAATTTAAAAAAATAGAGAATATTAGGACATCTATTATACTATCTATCCTGGTCTTAGCTAGTGTAAATGGATCTGGCTGTAACACTGCTACTACTACTACTACTAGTAATAATAATGAATTTTGTCAACACCATCTAAGTAGTTTTCGTATAATTACCAATGATGAAATTACCAACTTAATTGATTCCATGAAATCTACAATCTGTCCTTTAGATCCAATCCCTACTAAGCTACTAAAAGCTGCAATTTTTGTTTTTGCCAAACTGATTGCTAATATTATAAATACCTTGTTACTTAGTGGTAATGTCACAAACGCTTTTAAAGGTGCCGTTATTAGATCATTGTTAAAAAAAAGTCTAACCTTGACTGTAATGAACCAGCTAATTATAGAATGGTCTGTAATCTGCCATTTTTATCTAAAATCCTGAGAAGGCTGTAGCTTCTCAGCTGCAAAGTTTCCTCAATTATCACGACATATGTGAAAAATTTCAGTCAGGTTTTTGCACTGGCCACAAAACTGAAACAGGTCCAACGTGTTTTTAATGACATCCTTATATCGTCTGATGCTGGTTCTACTTTCAGGCTTTATGTTACTGGACTTAAGTCCTGCGTTTGATACTGCTGACCACAATATCTTATTCAGTAGACTTGAATCTCTAGTTGGTCTAATGGGCACTGTTCTCAAGTGGTTCCATTCCTACCTAACTAATCCTCAGTAGTTTGTACAGAAATCTGATGACTGCCTCCCTTCATTTATGTCTACAGTCCATCGTGGTGTCCCTCAGGGTTCTGTTCTGGGTCCATTACTGTTTTCCCTTTACATGCTGCCACTGGGTGATATCATCTGTAAGCACAATGTTAGTTTTCATTCATATGCTGATGCTGTATGTTTCTTTTAAGCCCAGTGATCCATCACATATTGTGTCCTTAGCAAAATGTTTTGCTGCTCTACATCAGTGGATGCACAATAATTGTCCGTGCCTTAATGCTAGTATACTACTGAAATACTTGCGGTGAGTGGTGGTGCTGCAGCCTGTGATCAAATCATCTCAGTCTTTGGCACTCATGGACTAACTTTTTAGTGTACTGAGTGTGTAAAAAATGCAGGTGTTCTATTAGACAGTGACACATCCTTTGACTGTCATATTGCTATTTTGACTAGATCCTGTTTCCTTCAGTTAAGAAATATAGCTAAACTGTGGTGATTCCTAAGTAGGGAGGATATTGAGAAGCTGGTTCATGTCTTTGTTTCCAGCAGGATTGATTACTGTAATGCTCTTTTATCAGGCTGTCTGAACCAGTCTGTATCCAGACTACAGTTAATACAGCATGCTGCTGCTAGAACACTGGAATTGTCACTTACACCAGGAAATACGAGCATATAACACTTGTTCTTAGTTGCTGCACTTATACCCTGTATAGTTGTTCTCAGTACCTTTTCGAGGTTATTTATAGCTTTTCTATATACTTGTTTTCTTTTCCATTATCCTAATCTACTGTTTAGCATTCTTCAGTCAGTGTATGAGAAGAAACACTCTATAAAAACAAAATTGTACTGAATTGAATTGACTAGCCCTTGAAAGTGCTTGGGCACCAAGCTAGGGCTTGGTCCTTGGGCATCTCCTGCCCAGCAAGCACGTGTATCAGCACATTGTAGAAAGCAGTGCAGAGCGCTGTGGGATACCATGCTGTCTTAGCAACCAAGGTCTGGAACTCTGTCACATAGCACCTCACGGACTGGTTCCCTTGCCTCAGGTGGTACAGCTTGGAGTCAGCCTGCATCTCACTGCTCAAATACACTCTGGAGCTCCACCGTGAATTGTGTGTAGAGTCCACAGCATGTGGCATTGGACTCCCAAAGCACAGTGGCCTGTTTTAGGGATTGCCCAGATAGCAACGAAATCAGCAGAGCCACCCACGTGTGGCTGGTGGGGTAGCGCGTAGATTAGCGTGTGAAGATGAGGTTCAGCTGGGTGAGGAAGTCCGTGCACAAATTACCCGAGTTGTCAAACTTCTGACACATCCATCTGTCACTCAGCTGCAGGGGGACTAGTGGTGAGTAGTCCCTGCAGGTGGACAACAGCCACAGATAGCTGGTGCAAGGTCTGTAAAAGGTTGCCTAGTGTGGTTTGCCAACCTTCCACTGCCTCGCACAGGCAAACCACCTCATCCTGCAGGGCAGCGAATTCCTCTAGGTTGAACATGGGTTTGGACATTCTATCAGGGATGTAGCATGGTGTTATAACCCAGTCACAGAGAGAAAGCAACTGGGGGGGGGGGGCAAACGCATGCAGTTTAATCTCCAAATGCAGCCTGACAAGGTTACTGGTTTCCATCAGAAAATGGCGTCAGAGATCACACTTATCACAAAGATAATAATGACACATGGGAGCAAGGAAAACTTCAGTAACTCACGATACCGATTCGAAGGTGGTTTGGAGAGATGGCAGGTAAAAATCCGAATTGTGAATGTGGTCCGATGTCAAAACGCTTGTGTGTTGTTTTTGTGAGTCCTTTATTTCCTAGATCGCGTCCTTTGCCCACAATCACGTGACTTGTGTGTGATGTGACAGACGTAGGTTTTCATCAAGATACACACACTGTTCTGATGTTTGAATTTAACCACTTGAGCGCAGTATCAAAAAGATCAAAGGATGACTCCAGCCTGTTCCAGAGGATTCCATGTGTCAGGCCACTTTTCCTGAGTGATGGTAGTATCCAACAGAGAGCATTGGGCCCCCAGATTTCTCAGATGGCAAAGTTACAGACACAGGTATATAGTGCAAGTGCAGAGTTTAAATGTTGGTACTTGATATGTGCTGAATTATTTGCAATATTTACAGGTCCAAAAACAGAAAAATCACATACATAATGAACAACACTGATTACAAGGGTGTACAGCTACTCATATCACCTTTTGCCTCTCTCCCCTCTTCCTTCAGAGTCCCTTTATAAATTTGTACCTCCACCCTTTGTACACCATACTAACATTAAATTACCATGGCCATGGTAGAACATAACACACAAACTTTTAAACATACCTGTACATGTAAACATTCATTTACCACATAAAACAAAGGATTTAACACCAGACAGATACAGCATTAAAAAAGTGTAATCAAAAACACATTGAGCTGTCAAGTATGAGTGGTAGTTTCCAGAATGGGGGAGAGTTGGAGGTCAATAAAGTTCGTTCAAAATATGGCCTCTGTTTGGCAGTATTGAAGCAGGAACAATTCAATGTATCGTGGAACAACAAATGGTGAGTACTGCAGTACAAACAAACAAACCTTATTGCTGAACCGTTGACCTGAAACTGCACACAGACCGAATAATTGGTGGTGATATGAACTAACATTGTTTGCGTTTGTAACCACAAAAACTGTTGTCAAAACAGTATGGGCTTATAACGAAACTGATTGAAGATTTGTGGGTTGAAGGTTTGTGGGTATCGGGATTCAGTGAACAGGTTGTCGATGTAAATAACTTGATCAATATTATCAGATTAAGCTCATCAACAGACTGCAATAAAGTGAAACAGCACACAGGTTTGGGTTCTTAATCATTAGGAATGATGCTCTTGCCTTCACTGCAGGTGTCCATTGTTTTCAGACTTGGGCCTTTGCATGCCGTACAGGTATCACAGCAGTGCACAAACAGTTCCATATTCTGCCGGCAGCCTGCCCAGTGGAACCGCTGACGCAGCCTGTGCAGGGTCTTAGCCACTCCAAAGTGCCCAACTCCAGCTGGACCATGCATGCTCTGCAGCACCTTCTCCCTCAAGCTGCGTGGCACGAGCAACTGCCACAGGACCTGGCCGTGCACGGGCCCCTCCCATCGCCGGTACAGGAGCTCCTTTCACAGTGCAAGGCTGTCCCACTGTGAACAATAAGACTTCACTGCTGGCCCGTGTGGAGTGACAGCAGTCCACAGGGGTCGTTTCCCTGAGCGTAGGAAGCCCAACACCACAGTCAGCTCTGGGTCGGCTTCTTGGGCCTGGCGAAATTGATTGGCCCCCCTCCTTGCTCCTTGCTACCTGTCACGTACACTTCCAGGGCTGCACAGGACTGCGCCTCAGCTCCAGCTTGCCCCTCCAGTCGATCGCAGTGCCTACAAGGGTCAGCACTGCAGGGACGGCGAGAGAGTGCATCTGCGTTGACATGCAGGCGACCTGGACGGTGTTGGATCTCAAAGTCGTATCCCTGCAGTGCCTCAATCCACCATGCTGTCTGTCCCTCAGGCTCCCTGTAGCTAAGGAGCCATGTGAGTGACGCGTGGTCCGTCCACAGGCGGAATCGTGTGCCATAGAGGTAGGGGCGGAAGTGTTTAACCCCCACCACAACCACTAAAAGTTCCCGCCGCGTCACACAGTAATTCCTCTCTGCGTGGCTCAGTCTGCGGGCTGTAATAGGCAACAACTTTCTCCCCTGTGTCTCCAGCCTGTGACAGCACAGCCCCAATGCCTCTGTCGCTGGCATCAGTGTCCAGGATGAAGGGCTCCTCTGGGACTGGCAGGGATAAGACAGGGGTTGAGGTCAGCTTCTCTTTCAGCTGCTGAAAGGCTGTTGCACACGCAGGGGTCCATGCGAATGGAGTCCCCTTTGCTGTGAGATGGTGTAATGGGGCTGCGATGTCTGCAAAGCCATGTATAAAGCGTCGGTAATAAGAGGCCAGCCCAAGGAAGGTCTGGAGCTCGGACACGTCGCGTGGCGTGGGCTAACGTTGTACGAGCTTCACCTTGTCTGAGTCCGTGGAGATGCCCTGTGCGTCCACCACATGACCTAAGAACTTTACTTGGCGCTGGAGGAGGCTGCACTTTGCAGGGTGGAGCTTGAGGCCAGCTTTCCGGATGGCAGCAAACACCTCTCTCAGGTTGGTGACAGCTGACTGAAACGTGGTGGCATGGACCGGCTGCAGGGCATGTCTACCAGGACTCTCTCCATCAGACGCTCGAACGTGGTGGCCGCATTACACAGCCCAAAAGGCATAACTGTGAACTGCCACAGGCCACGCCCCAGGGTAAACGTCTTCTTCTCGCGTGTCTCTGGAGCCAGTGCAACCTGCCAGTAGCCACTCCGCAGGTCCAAGGAGACTGTGACCCAGCCACGCAGTCTAAGGCGTCATCGATGCGGGGCAGTGGGTATGAGTCCTGTTTTGTCACCGTGTTCAGGCAGCGATAATCCACGCAGAAACGCCAGCTGCCATCCTTTTTCTGCACCAGGACAGCAGGTGCAGACCAGGGACTATTGGAGGGCTCAATAATACCTGCTGCAGCTATCTCCCTTAGCTTTTTCTCCGCAATCGGTTGTTTTGCCATTGCCAGGCACACCGCGTAAGCGAATGGGGGTGGCAATCCCTGTGTTGATGTGGTGCTGGACCAGGTCTGTCCTGGCACAGTCCTTATCCTGGGCTGCGAAAATGTCAGTGAACTCCTCCAGGAGTTCTTGGAGTTGCTCCTGCTCTCGGGTTTCTAGACCTGCCCCACTGTGCTGCCACAACGCATGCACTGCTGCTCTTGTCTCAAACAGGGGCCTGATTTTGGTTAGCGTCCACTTCCAGACAAATGCGTACCTTTTCTGCCTTTGCGATCTGTATGGCCTTGGCCTTGCTCTTCCGCTGCTCAAACCTCGGGCTGCCTCCCTGTCTCCAATGTGGGGAGGCAGTGAGGTTGATGTCCTCCCCTCCACGGCATAGTGTCCCCTTCCTTAGGTCCAAAACAGCCCCTGTCTTGGTGAGCAGGTCCATGCCTATTATGCAGGAGTCCTGGATTGGTGCCAGCCAGAATTCATGTTCAAGCTGCTGGCCACCCACTGTGAGACTCAGGTGCCGCCTGCCCCACATTCGCACGGTCTCCCCGGTGACGGAACGCAGGCTGGCCGCTGTATGGATCCACCCCTTGGGAGAATGGCTGCTGGTCTCAGGCAGGATTCCCACCTTAACAATGGAGATGGTGGACCCTGTGTCCAGAAGGGCTTTACAAAGTACCCCTGCAATATGACACGGCAGGTGGGGGCTGCGAAGGGTTCCCAAACGGCTGACTGGGAAAGTAGGTGGGGGATGAGAGGGGATGTCTGCACTGGATGAAGCCCCCCTCATGGTGTCACCTTGGTGGCGTTTTCCTGTGATGCGTTGGGGGTGGGGGCCTTGCAATGGCGTGCCCGGTGTCCCCGCTTCTTGCAGCGCCAACAAACAATGGCTGGTTGGCGTTGGTGTGGTGATGATTCGGCTAGACAGGCAACCTTGTCATCTTCTTCCTCACTGCTGTCATTTGTTTCTGCCACCCTGCAAGGGTGGGCCAGTGCTGTCGTGCTCCCCAGGACTATTTCGACTCGCTTGGCTTCTTGCAGAGCATCATTCAAGGTGAGGAGAGCAGTGAGCCGCACGTGACGTTGGAGGCACTCAGGTGTGAGTGCTCGCAGAAATGCTTGGAGTGCTAACTCGCCCTGGACGGCTTCTGGAAAAGTCGTGTGAGAACGACATGTCAGCAGCTGGATATCAGCAGCCAGGGCACCAAGGTGCTCCCCTTTCCCACGTCTCCTAGTCTCCAGTTGCCCACGATAATGCTCTGGTGCCTCACGGCGTTCGAAGTGGCGCTTCAGGGCTGTTGTCAGTGCTGCCAGGTCATCGTGCTGTTCAGGCGGGACATCCAGCAGGACAGTGAGTGCCTTGCCCTCCAGCGGGAGTCCCAGCTGTATCGCAGTGGTGGCCTCACTCCACTTGTTATGACGTGCCACCAGCCGGAGCTGGGGTTCGTACATCTCCCACAGCTCAGCACCCGAGAAGCGTGGCAGGCGTACAGCCGGCTGTGGAGGGGGGTCTGGCAGCACCCTGGGTGAGGGGTATAGAGGTCCCACCTGTGGACTAACTAATTAAACATCAACATCCCAAGCGGGGTAACAACTATATACGCCAAAGAACTTTCTACACTTGACAGCACCGTTACAATATATTCAAAAAAAATCATATTCGTATCTATACAAAGCTTCGAAAATTTTACATTTGTGCTTTAATTTGCACATAAATGTATTTATACTTAATACAACGACTATTTTCTGTAATGTTTCACTACATTTCCATTTACTTTATCTGATGTTCCAATTTACTATTTCTTGTTCAGCTTGTTTTAACAAATATTGTATTATTCCTTCTTTTTTTTACTTAGCTCTTAGCTTGTCCTCTGTACGTAAGAAGGGGGGGGGTGACTGAAATGTACTGTAACAGCATTGTCAAACTGCTGTAAATAATTATGTTGTGTGTGTAGGTTCGTTACTCTGGTTTGCATGTTTGTGTCTAATTGGTTGTTCCACACACTTATGTAAGAGTTAAGCTAAGTGGATTCTGTGTAAAAATGTGTTAGGGGGTCCCAAAGCCAGCCAAGGCAAGGGGGAATGGGGTAGCCTCCGTTGAGTTCTGCACATAAAGGTTATCTTTGACTGTGTGTATTACTCTGTTGCCAACTATCTTTATAAAGACATTGTGCTTAGCATGTCTGCGCATAATAAAGAACTGTTTCCTGGATTCCAGACTCTCGAATCCTAATTCAATAGCCCTTCCAGGAGATGTTACAGTACCTAATGTACGTTACCCATGTTTAAACAGTATTAATATAGAACAGTACACGCTGACAGAGACCAAAACACCAAGTGAGACCTAAACAATAAAACCGATAGTGCTTTGTAGATGCGCAGTCGCCGATGTTGTACAGCAAACGGAGTGGTCGCCATTACTTTACTGAAAGCCCCGGTTGGACTGTCGCACACCGTCGTTTCCAACGATAACGAACGCACTCAATTATCATATCTGCATTGCACACCTTTATCTCCAACAGCAACAACAACCAGGCTTAATCGTCGCCGGAACGACGAACATAAAGACGGAAATGATGGACGAACTACTGTTTGTGTGTCTTGCATTGCTTTGTACAAATGTAAATAATTGATTTACTGTGTGTGTGTGTGTGTGTGTGTGTGTCGACATCTGTGATTGTGCTTTATTATTTTTAAAGGCATTTTGTTTACGGAGTGTTACGTTCTGGCCAGCAAGCGAAAACGTTTCAGTAATGGAAAGGAGAGGCGAAAGAGGTTTGAAAATGGTTTGAAAACAGTGCCATATGGAAATATAGTTCTGTACTGTATATTATTTTAGCGCAAATGTGTAATTGAGGGGGCCTACTATACAACTTAGCTTTCATGCCTGTTTATACATTCTTAGGGTTTATATAGTACATTAACGAGCGTTACATTCTGCAAGGAGAATGAAGGCACAAAACAGTACTTGTAAGGGTGGTTCTCGACCTTTTTGTGTACTGCGGTCCAGAGTATATGTTTACTTTTTTTTGCGAATCGGTGGAGTCAGCTATAATAGAATAAATACGCTTGCCGGGCATTAGGTAGTACAGCACTTAGTAACAGCAGGTGGCAGCAACATGCTAATTTCCTGATGCACCCAAGACAATACGGCTCATAATACAACACCGTAGATGTTCTATGACTCAGATTTGTAATTTTTGTATAACTTTACACAAAGAATAACACTGATGGCTTCATTGCCTCCATGGAAACAATCTGCACACAAAGCGGATACTGGATATTATGCTTGAGAATCATCGGTTGGAAGCAATCCATATTTCATACACGACGTTTGGCGGGACAGCTCAGCGCAGGCGAGCGTGAAATAAGCCACACCTACTTAAGCTTAAAAACAGGTTTGTACACCTGGTCCGTCTAGGAACTACGCCCAAGTAAATGGTTAATGATGAACTTGCACAGCCCAAATCCACCACAGGAGTTCTTGTATCAAATCGGTTTTTACGCAAACACCCAATATATTATAACAGCAAAGTTTATTACAAGAGGCATAAAAAGCATCAAGAAGCCCCTGCATTAAACTAGGTTGAAAGAAATGTTTAATATACACAACATTCTCAATACCACTACCAATACCTAGGTAAACTTACTTAGGTAAAGAAAGTTCACACTGGAGTATGACAGCACAGCAATAAAAAAGCTTATCCTTAAGTGCACTACATGAAAATAATATATTCAAATAAAAGTGCAAATAAAAACACACCCTATATGAACCATGATGGTGTAATCCCACACAACCCAATCCAGTGTACAACAAAAGCCTTTCCTGAACACTCCAACCAGAGCATACCTTACACTCATACAGGAAGAGATTTACCTTTAGTAAACAAGTAAGAAGAAAAAAAATCAAATCAAATCAGTTGTGTCTTCTGATATACACAAATCTAGAGCAATATGAGACAAGTAGGGAATTCAGAGCACAGGAGGGGCTTTTGCAGTGGTCCTCCTTTCAACGAGTTACACGAATTCCTTCAGTAAACTAACCACCTGCACATAGTATTACCATAACACTACAAAAATTAGCCTGCTGTTAGCTACAATACTTTTGGCAAAAATTCAGTAACATAGGAAAACATATCAGACGTTTCTTAACACAACTCAGAACCAGTTGGAATGTTTCATTAAGTAAATAAATGAACTAGCAAATCAGAACGTTATATTCACATAAATGGTAGGAGTTTGGGAGGAAAAAATCTCGTGTAATTAAGGAAGTCAACTTCTCGCGAGACATTCTGTTCTCGCGATATGCCAACTAGAGACACCCCCCCCCCCCCCCAGTGGAGGGGAAAAAGGAGGGGACAAATCTCTATACCTCGTTAGAGCCGACTGTTGTGTTGTAAAAAAGTAACATTTTCATGCTCAATAGTTTATTCTACAAACGGGAGCTCAACAGAACCAAGGAGAAATATCAAGTCGACAACGATGCAACCGTCTTGCCATTGCAAAGCCTGGTGGAAAGGAGGCGAAAAGGAGGAAGAAATGCAAAGAGGAGAAAAAACGGCCTGTTTTTGTTTGTGATGTCCGGGAGGCGGTGCTGTACGAGCCGTGGTCACTAGGGCGAGTGTGCGGTCCCGTGTTGCTTTTATTATCTGACCGCGCGCCCACGCTTCCTGTCTGTGCCTTCACTTCGTTCACCGGGAGCCCGCGCGTCGTTTCTGCAGCGGGAACAGGAGCTCGAACGCCAACAGACACACGGTAAACACAGACACGGCGCTGTTCTCCAATGTTCCCCGTGACTGCGCGGACCTGCAGCCGGGGGGAGGAGCACCAGGCTGCAGCCAAAACGCAAAACCTGCGGGGAACTGGAGGTAGAGCGCGAGGGCCGCTCGGATCTCATGACTGGGCTCTGGTTTCGGTTCAGCTTGTGTCTTTCTGAGGTTTGAATCCGTCTCCAGCCCCCTGGCTTGTTGGACTCATTATAGCTGGAGCGGAACACAACTGGCCACGCGTGAAGACAGTTTAATAAGGTTTTTTCTGTAATTGGATCAAATTATTGTTGACCTGATGACCATTTGGCCACACTTCGTACAGTGGGAGACCGGAGCGCGCTAACGGTGACCGGTGTTCACGAATTGACCCCCCCCCCCCATCTCGTGTGTGTGTGTGTGTGTGTGTGTGTGTGTGTGTGTGTGTGTGTTAGCGTCTGTGAGCGTTTCCATAGCTACAGTTACCCGGCGGCTGTGCTTACTTACCACTCATGCTCAGCGTGCCGTTCTCAGCGACCGAGGTCGCGCTGGTGCCTAAAGGTGCTGCTACCCGGCCGAACTGAGGGCAGAACGCGTGGTTCACGTAGGCCGGTGGTGCGCGCTGCCGCGGCCATGAACCCTGTGAACGCCACCGCTCTGTACGTGTCTGTGTGTCGCTCAGTGCTCCAAAGCGACCCGCTCGAACCGCAGTCGGTAGCCGAGCTCTGCAAACTGCTTCCCTTCTTCCGGCAGTCACTCTCCTGCCTCGTCTGCGGTGAGTTTCCTTTCGTGTTCTGCGGTTATCTGTATTGTTTTACAGTGTAGTGTGTGTGTGTTTAGTGGTGGTGCTGGTCGTGGGGGGGGGGGGGGCTTGGCCAGCTTCTCATTGTGGACTGTTAAAATGTGTGTTATATTACATTAAAATACTCAAACATCAAATTCAACAACCAAAAAGGGGCAGCTGTTGTAGGACTGAGGTGATTTGTATGGGGTCACTAAAGGTTAGCAGAGCTACTACATACATAAGACCTCAGTTTCAGCATCTGTCACATGGTTTCCCATTTAATGGTGTTAATCAGTGTTATTTCAAGATAACCCCACAACAACGCATCAGGTCCAAGCCGCTCTGTTTACATGCAAGGAGACTGGTTAGTGGAACCCACACTAGAGTTAAGGATTGTTGAGTCTTTTTGTAATGCATTGAGCCACTACTCATGTTGAAAGTGTCTGTCATTTTGTAGTATTAACCATAACTGAGGAAGTAACATGACTTGGGATGGTTTGCTGTAGTGAGTTTATATATACACACACACACACAGTACTGTGCAAAAGTCTTAGAAACCTGTGGGAAAAATGTTATAAAGCGAGGATGGTTCCAAAAATAATGCCATCAATGCTTATTAATAAATAAACCTTCTGAAAAGTGCGGTAGACAAAAAAAACCTCAATCAAATCAATATTTGGTGTGACCACCCTTTACCTTTAAAACAGCATCAATGAGAATTCTCTTATGCAAACTTGCAGGTTAAGGTAGAGGTTGGTAGGTTCTTCCAAACTTTTTGAGGAACTGGCCACAGTTCTTCTGCAGACTTTGACTGTCTCTGCATGTCCTCCCAGACTGACTTGATTATGTTGAGATCAGGGCTCTGTGGGGACCATACCATCTGTTGCAGGATTCCTTCTTTTTGCTGAAGATTGGGTGTTTGAGGTCATTCTCAGGCTGCAGAATGAATTTGGGACCAATCAGAAACCTTGATGGTAGATAAGAATCTACCTGTACTTTTCAACAGACATTGAAGTTGTATGCCTAAGACTTTTGCACAGTAGTGAGTGAGTGAGTGAAGCAAGTTATCCGTAAACTAGATAGTTGAACTCAAGTCAGTGTTATTATTGCTGTCAACTGCTGTATGGAAAGCAGGTAGTAACTGCACCTGAACTGTCTTAACTGCTTTCTTGTCAGTGACATATAAGCTATTAACAAGTTTTAAACTAATGATTCAGCAGGGAGTTAAAATTGAATGTGCTTTACATGTACTTATTGGGTAACGTGTACACTACTGGCTCATTTAGAGGCATTGGATTATTAACTTTTATTGTCACTTCTAGGGAATCTGCTACATGACCCGATAGCACCAACCAACTCATCTTGTCAGCACTATGTTTGCAAGGGCTGCAAAGGCCGGAAGATGACAATGAAACCATCATGCAGCTGGTGTAAGGACTACGAGCAGTTTGAAGAGAACAAGCAGCTGAGCATATTAGTGGACTGCTACAGGAAGTTGTGCGAATACATTGTGGAGTCACCGCTGGCTCAACACATTGCTAACACAGCCAGTGGGCCCCCAGACATCTTGGCCATACTGAGTGAGGGTTTTTCACTAGGTGAAGGTGACCCAGAGGATTGCCATCTTTCAGTGTTGTTGAACCTGCCTCAGTCATCCTTAGTTGCACTGTCCTCTGAGGATCCTAGCAAAGCTCAGTCACAGGTACATGAAGAGCCTTGTAAACCCTTGCTTGTGAGCCCCCTTACTCATATCAATGGGTTTCCTGTACCAGATTGTAATGGACTGACTGCTGTGGACGAGCTGGTGGTAAACCTTCCGTTCCCACAGGGTGGAAATGATCAAGTCAGCAATGGCAATGAGTCTGGCACCAAGCCCAAGAGCTTCAGCCACACACTGCCCGCCTCTGAGTCCATGGCTGCGGAAGAACTGTGTACTGAAGGCATCGACATTTGTGGCTTCAGTGAGGCCATTAAGCACAATGGGGACCCTCTTATGCTGAGTGTTGAGGAGGTGCTGCAGACCCTGGAACCAGACCCTGAACCAGTCCCTGATGTTGAAAACTGCCCCAGCACACCACGGTCTGGTTTAGACACATACAGGACCTGCAATGGGCCTTCCATTCTTGCCCCGTGCCAGCTGTCCTTGGGGGTTTCCAGTTCAACCTCTGGGCCTCAGGCAGCCCGGCTCAATCGCAAGCGGTCTAGGTCAGAAAGTGACAGTGAAAAGGTCCAGCCTCTGCCTATTTCCAGCATAATTCAGGCTTCCCCCCTTACAGCAGCAGCTGCTGTGGCAGTCAGAAGGGACCCCAAACTCCCAACAGTGCTGCCTTTGGCCACAGTTCCCAATGGAGGTGGATCCAAGGTTGGCAAGACGCTGTTGGTCTCTTTAAAAGGTAGTAAGAAAGCCCCTGACCACACTCCCAGGAAGGTTTACACTAAGGCCAAGCAAGGGGTCTCTAAAACTAAGGACAAGACAAAGGACCACCACTCTAGCAACAGCAACAATGCCAGTTCGATGTCTGGGAGTCCCACCAAAGTGGTGTACAAGAAGCCCCAGGAGAAGAAGGGTTGTAAATGTGGCCGGGCAACCCAAAACCCAAGTGTTCTTACCTGTCGTGGCCAAAGGTGTCCCTGCTATTCTAACCGCAAAGCCTGCCTGGACTGTATCTGCCGAGGCTGTCAAAACTCCTACATGGCTAATGGTGAAAAGAAGCTGGAGGCTTTTGCTGTTCCCGAGAAAGCCCTTGAGCAGACACGGCTGACTCTGGGCATCAACGTGACCAGCATTGCTGTGCGCAATGCTGGGACCAGTGGCAGTGTGCTCAATATGACAGCCACCACTCCCATGGCCTCCTTCCTGGCTGCCAGTTCACATGAGGAAAAAACCTTTGAGGACAGTCTGGACATGAGGTTTGATTGTTGAGTTACTCTTTGGCAATACTCACCTGGCTTATCTGGCTCCAATTACTTTTGTCAGTGGGGATGGGGGTGAAGCCATTTGGAAGAGAAGGTGGAGCCATCACAAAAAGGCAGCTATGCTTCTGTCAAGTACAGACTACTAATGAATCAGTAATTGCCAAATTACATGCATATAAATCACTTGTCTTGCACACTGCTGTTTATTTGAAAGAGGAGAAATGTTATTGGATGTATTTTTTTTTTATTGATATTGCAAGCGATTTATATTTCATGAACTTTTGGCAAGAGAAATTTGACCTCATTCTTGTGGGTCATGCTGTGCGCTAATTCAAAAAAGGTCGTAGTAGGATGAGATGGAGGATGACTTAAGTAGTGGTGTCTGCAATGTCAGTAGGGGCTTGTATTTATACATATTTTTTGTATAAACCTATTTCCACATGAGGATATGTTTTATGGTATATTTTTTAAGTTGCATTAACATTTGCAGTATTTATTAGCTGTCATCTAACAGTAGTGTCTATTTAGGGCCTTATGGTCCTTTCCTTGTTTTCAAGGTGGGAAAAGTTTGGTATAATTGTTATATGTTTGTCTTGTTTGTGCTTGTTCCTGCTGTCTCAAAACACAAAAGGAAAAATTAATGTATTTTTGTCCTTCGGGCATATAAAAAAGGAAACATGTAACATAACTAACATATTTTGGAAAATGAGAAAAGAACTCATTTCATTGTTGACACCCCCCCCCTGCCCTTGGCCTTCTCTCACATGAGAATATTACTGAGCTGTTGCAGTACCTATGGTTTCAAGCAGCCATGTTTTGTTGAACACTATGCAATGAGTGTGGCAGTTGATCTCGCCTATCTCCTGTCCCCTCTCCCTCCTAAAATACTCCTCTGTGGATGCACAGCAGTTAGGTTGGGAAGGTTGTGTTTCAGCTGTTTTGCCTCACTTCCCCAGGACCCCCAGTTATATATTCCATTATGTTAGTTCCTACACAAATATTTATAGGCAACTGCCCTTTCCTGCCATAACAGTTGTGGCTAATACAGTACAATGGCTTCCCTCAGTTTATGAACATAATCAGAACTGGAAATGTGAAGCTACATTTTTACTATCTAACCTCCAATTAATGTTGTCAAGAAAACCTAACCTGCAAACAGTTGTCTAAAAATCTGCAGCTATAATTATAAACAATACTTAGCTTGAAATGAACAGTTTAAAATTATGTTAAAATGAAAGCATGTAGCTTTCACAAAGAAAGCCATGATTCTTGATTCAGCCGATACATGTTTGTTGCAGGTGGCCCTTGTCTTGCATGGGGTTCTGTGCCTAGCAATCTCATCATAAAGTCAGAAATCCTCAACACTGTATTACATGAAACAGAATGAGACATAAAGCAAATAAAATGTTTGCTATATTGTTTCCACTAGTTTCACATATTAGTCATGTTAATACCAATGTAAAAAATTATACAGTATTGCTATTAACATGAATATGTGAAATTTTCATGCTGCAATGTTTTTTTTTTTTAAATTTTCTATTTGCTAATCATTTAAAATGAAAAATAACAGATGGAATCAAAGTAGATGTTTTGTGAAAACATTTTTGTAAATACC
This sequence comes from Arapaima gigas, assembly GCA_900497675.1. Taxonomy (NCBI): domain Eukaryota; kingdom Metazoa; phylum Chordata; class Actinopteri; order Osteoglossiformes; family Osteoglossidae; genus Arapaima; species Arapaima gigas. The sequence continues at coordinate 37,881 of UFQX01000886.1, read as the reverse complement.
ATTTAGCTTAGCTTTTCTCTAACACAAGGTGAACTTCAGAGTAAACAAAAGCAAATTTCACCTACAGACAGATGGAGATGTAATTTTTAAAATACAGGCACTGTAACAGGTACAACTATCTGTGCATACTGGGAAAGGGGGGGGGGGGTCTGCTAAAAACAAGCTTCAATGGTCCACTCTCATACAGACCCTTTAAAATGTTCCTCCTCTTGGGTCAGGGAGAAGAAAGACTAGAGCCATATGCACCCCCAGAGTGAGAAGAGTGTTTGTCCATCCCTGACCTAAGACACTGCCCCACTGTCAAAAACCTGTCACCCTGATCCGTAAAAATAAACCTTATCAATTTTTCACACTGTATACCTGTAGTTGTCCTGTTCCGTACCACATCCCATGTTAGAGTGGTGCCGAAACCCGGGAGGTGGGACAGGAGCCGCAAACCATCATGGCGGAGTCCCAAGTTGGCATACCTCATCTGTAACCTTGCCAACCACAGTAGGTGTTATCTGGGGGCACATGCCGAACAGAAATGGGATGACTGACAGGCTATGTTTCATGCACTGGTAGTGCTCCCTGGCTGCAACTGCGCAGCTACAGAAGATTTCTCCAGAGCATGACCCAGTAAATTTCCTAGAGGTGTTTGGACACACTACCATGTCATCTTGCTGGCTGTCCTGTGAAAGAGTGGGCCCTCTGACTGACCCTTCTTACTACTGGAAGCCCTGGGAGACATCTGCCAGCAGCAGCTGCTGAATATAGAGTACTCTCCGTGATCATCTCATTGGCCTAACCCAAGAGAAGTACAGGCAATGCTGCTAGAGAATGCAGTTTGAAGAAGGAAATCAGCGCTTCACTTCCACTTAACAACTCCATGACTCCTGTAGGCGCTGACTACAGCTAGAGACCCATGATCCAGAAACCATTGTGGAACTGGTGAAAATGGAGCAGTAGTTCACAGCGGCGCTTTGTCGAACTTCTGTGGATTGGCTTTGTTGCTATCAGTTGGCATCCCTGGCCCAGGCAGTCTAGCTTCCCAACCACCCCCTTAGACCATCCCGATTGTCTTGACCCCCACTCCCTAGACCCTCCATCCAAATCCCTATTTTATGTATTCTTTCTTTTTTTGTACTCACAAAACAGCCTTCCTCACTTACTCCGTTAGTTCCGTCTTTTTCCAGGGCACAGCAGACTCCACAGTCAATGGGGAGGCAGGGATAGCAGTGCTGGTGTTATGGGGAACTGAGCCACATTAGTCAGAAGTCCCTGGCTTTTGAAGTGGGTGCGATTGCCCCAACCTGCAATCACAAATGGGTGAGGCTCCATTGTTACACAAGGGTGTTCATATATATCCTACCATTTGGCTCTCCTATGTTTAAAAAAAAGTAACGTACTGGTCGCAACAGCTCTGCTTTGTTCACTTTCCTCTTGTGCTTGGCATTTATTGGCATGTTTTTTGACACTTTTCCTACTATACAGCGGAATGGGTCCAGGCTATAGGTGGATGTTGGCTGGGTCTCTGCCACTACAGAGTAGGCGGTGACATCGACCAACTCGAGAGGGACCTGACGGCAAGTACCCTCTGGGAGGAAGCGGCTAGAGAAAGGCACTCCCTACCACACTTATGTACGCATTCATGCTGGTAGGAGACCTAGAACAGTCATGGGATGATACCCTACATATTGCCTGGGACAAGGTAATAAAAATTTACAGGGTTTTCCTTACTCAGGACAGCTGGTTGCCTACCCTTGTTTTTGGATTATAAAGGATAAGCTTTACCAAGTCTGTCAGGGCTCCAATACACAAGAAGAAATTACCCAGTTGTTAATTCCCCATAACTGCTGGAAAATGCCTTTTCAGGTGGCACATTAAAACTGAATGGCGGACCACCTTGGACAGGAGAAAGCACACAGCATCTAATGGTCTGGTTCTTTTGGCTAGGGGTTTGGTGTGATGTTAGCTGATGGTGTGTGGTGTTCAAACTGATAAAAGGTGTGTCCACTTTCTGTTTCCCATGAGCCATTACACCCCCTCCCCCTAATGGAGACCCGTTTAGAGTGTATAGCCTTGGACCTCGTCCGGTCATTACACCGCAGTGCATGCAACTATTGTTTTGCTCTGATTATTGTAGATTATGCAACGTGATATCTGGAAGTGGTGCTGTTACACAACATTTCAGATAAAACTGTTACTGATGCACTATTGTGTATTCTTCTGGGTGGGGATTCCTAAAGAAACCGTCACGGACTAAGGACACAACGTTTGTCACGCACACTACATCAGGTATACTATTTATTAGGAGCCATAGTCATTAAAACATGATTTCCACCTGCAGACAGAAATGGGAATTGAAGAGGAGTCACAAAGCCAGTGAAGCTGTCCTCGTGTTTTTACCCAAACCTGATGGTTCTGTGTGTTTTTGTGTCGATTACCGGAAAGTCAGTGTGGTCATAAAGTTTGATCCATACCTCATGCTATGGTTAGATAACCTATGGGGCTCAATTTTTTTTCAACACTGGATTTAACCAAGGGCTGCTAGCAAATTTCCCTGTCTCTGGAGTTCAAAGAAATGTCAGTTTTCCCTACTTTTGGTTTGCATCAGTTTGCTACACATCCGTTCGTGTTGTATCGGCCCTCGGCCACCTTTCAGAGACTGATGAACAAAATATTATGACCTGATAGCGAGTATGCTGCCGTAAATCTGGATGGAATCTTTATTTTTGGTAAGTACTGGCAACGTCATCTGGAACACTTCAGGGCAGTCCTGAACTCTGTGAGTTGGGCAGGGCTCACTACAAACCCGGTGAAGTGTACCTTTAGGAAGAGGGAGGTATAGTAGAGGGGTGTCTTGTAAGAATTGGACAAATCCAACACCGAGTCGACAAAACTGCAGCCATTTCTGCTATCTGATACCTAAAACTAAAAAACGGATGGGATAGGTGAATTATTACCATTGGTTTATTCCTAAGTTCTTACAACTAACTCTGCTGGACCTCACGAATAAAGAAGCCCCAGATCTGCTCCAGTGGACAAAGCACTGCCAGTCTGCCTTCCACCACATGAAAGAAACCCTCTGCAGTTGTCTTGTTCTGCCCTGTCCTGATTTCTCTCTCCCTTTCATGCTGCAGATTTATACATTGGAAAGGGGCCTGAGGGTGGTCTTTTCCCAAGAGGTTGGAGGTAAGAAATGATCCATACTTTACATCAATCGTAAACTGTCCCAGGGAGATCCATGGTATAGCATAATCAAGAAGTGCCAAGCGACCAAGTGGGCAGTCCTCACCCACTTGATTACCTTCTGGGTCGACCCTTCCAACTCTATGTCAGCCATGCTCCTCTCTGCTGGCTGCACTTCATGAAGGATATGAATGCCTGAATAACACCATTGTATTTGGTATTTTAACCATTTTCTTTTCAGGTGGTGGACCCGCTGGGAGCTAACTGGTGGTGCCTGATATCCTGTCCATGTGGGGCTGGTGGAGGTCCGGAGATGGAGTGCAGCATGTGTGACCATCTGCACATGCTGGCAAAGAGGGGGAGCCTGCTAACAAGCTTTACCAGTCCACTCTAACACAGCGTCTTTAAAATGTTTTTCCTGTTTCATCAGGGGAGAAAAGAAGACTCACATTAACCCTGTGAATGAGCATTTGTCCATTCCTAGAATTGTCCCTGATCTCCTACCCAAAATCCCTCTTCCTCCCCCACTGTCAAAACCCTGTCATCTTGATCACCAAAAATAAACCCTTTCAGTTTTTTGCACCATACACCATGTCCTAGAATTCTCCTCTTCTGCACTGCATTCACCTTGTTAGTCACCTTAAGACAGACCAAATGGTTACACATAGTTGTGATCACCTGTAGCTCTGAAATAATTTTTTTACACTGTACAAATCACGTTAATAATACACTAAGCTTACTAATAGCCAAGACAAGCAAATATAACATACTTGTAGCTCACCTGACAAACAGCTGGCACCAGATGTTTTAACTCCACCTACTATGTCACAATCAGTAAAAGATTACTAATATGAAAAATCTTCAATTTATTCAGTTGTTTCTGCTAAAAACATAAGCTAAAGCTATAATAAAAAATTAACTAAGGCTTAATTTTCTTCAGCATAGACAATGCAAGACCTCAGTGTTCTGTTGCACTGGAAACATCTGGCATGATGCAGGGAATACAAAACCATAATGCCAGTTTATTTATACTAAATTTTGTTAATGTGGAGCAACATTAAAGTTGTCTGCTTTAAAATAACTGGAAAAATTAAATGCTCTCTCTCCTTTAAGCATATAAGATGGTGCCTTGTTACTTCTCTCCTTCACAGGAAAATAAAACAGTGTAGGAAAGAATGACCAGTGAGTTATTGAAAGTAATGAAGTAATTCACATTAAAATCCAGATTATTTTACTGGCTATGAGGTTGAGGTCAATTCCACACATAAACGTGTTTGTCAGAATTTGTTCACCTAACAATCAAAACAGCACAGTAATAGACACGTGCCTCTAATTACTTTCTGTTAGTTTTTTTAAACTTTTGGAGATAACAATAATAAAATATTCACAGTTAAATGAAGACTGCAAACCACTCCTTCTTTTCCCACTTCTGAGTGTGTTTAAGTGCTCTGTTATGGCAGTAAACAGAAATGCAGGCCATTTTCTCTGAATGAGAAATTTTCAAAAATTGAAGGGTTGAGATTTAATAAAATATAAACAAACCGACCCAGAAATGTTTGCATTTTCAGTATTTTCATATCTTGAAAGTTTGTAATTTGGTACAAGTATAATCAATAAAAGAATAATGCTAGAAAATTTAAACGTGTGTTATATATAACTTTCTTGGAAGTGCAGGGTTTGTAAGTCAGAGACCAACTGTATATCTATTGCCATTTACTGGCCATACTTTGTTTAAAACTGCTCAAACACTGGATTGGGAAGCTGGATAATTGCATTATGCCTGATTTCATTTGAAAAATAAAATAAATATTAGACTAGAATGAACAATAACATTTAATGTTAAAAAAATTTGAGCCATGGAGCATTTTAAAATCATATGTATGATCACAAATGGTCTTTTTAATTGCTCTTATGTTGGTGAAGCTTTTTTGAATCACACAACATGCTTGTAGTAACATTGGCTTGTATATAAAAGGCATCCCCGTCATTTTCAATTTTTTTTTAAAAATATGCATTTGGAATAGATTAAGATGACATTTTCATTTCATTACATTTTATATTTTACTTGCTTTCTTCTCCCTACTAGTGCTAATTAATTTAACGCTTTTTTTCAGGTTTACTGGGTCTGTACAATAAAAATTTCATGATGGGTCATCTATATAAAATAAATGTAAAAAATAATGCTTTTGTAAATTAAAATTACTGTGATAGTGTATGTTGACTATGCAGAGCAAGACAAAGACTATAAATCAGATTTAAGTAATTGAATAATTAAAAAATTAAAGTACATTGCAGGCCATATACAGGTGAAACTGACAGAGGGCCCAGACTCAGTGGAGGATGGTTCTCTTAATGCAATGTGTCTCACAGTTACATAATCACCTGCCCCAAGTTTTTATGTAATCTGTTTTCAGACTGGTCTAACTTCCATCAGTCCAAACTGGACAAATGACAGTCAGGACCAGTTTACAATAAATGGTATTAATAGTCTTGGCTCAAATACGTGAAAAAACAGATATTGGGAGAGGAATAATGGGGATAATGGGAGATAAGGGTAATCCTGTTCCACACTTAAATCCTGTTTAACTGCTCTTTATTGCCATCCATTGGATGTGCAGTAAAACAGTTTGTATTTGGTCTACAGCAACTTTAGAAAATGTAATTAAAATAGGAACATGTATGTATTTATTTCTTAATTGTCTGACAACTTCTAGAAAAGGTTGCATTCTAGCATCTGTCCTGAGAACTAAAGATGATACTCTGTTCTGCTGGTCTTTGTGTAGCAACAAGTAATGAGGAACTGGAACTGATGTTCTTCTGTGTACTGTCGCACAGAGGAAGCACTGCTTGGGCTTGGTGTGTACTCTTACTGTACTGCAGGACTGAGACTTTTCTTGGGAGTAGCACTTTGGGTTCTGCCTTTCATATGGCCTCAGAAAACTTGACTGAACACAGCTATTGTCCATGAGATCTATTGGTTTGGCAAACCTCACCTATGAGGAATGCATGTGGGATTGTGAATAGCCAGTTCTGGGGAAAAATGAAAACTAAATTACATAGGGTTAGGACACTGGAGATTACATGTTGAGTTATACACTCAAAAGGAAGTAATATATAGAATTAGTTATAATATAGATATAGAATTATATAGGTATTAAATGATTAAATCTTAACATTTCATGTTGCTGTTATTTTAGGTAAAAACTGTCTGCTAAAGTACCCAAAATAATGACACTGATACAACAGTCACAGTGATGGACTTTGAATTTGAACAGCTGCAGTGCCTCATCATACAAAATTCTTCCTATGACAAAAGGGAGGTTTAATATCTGTTACACAGATTTGACAAATTTATCTTTATTATGACATCTAATTATAAAAATATAATCATTTTATATTGTGATGTGGCTCACAAAATTTACTATTACTGTGCAACTTTATGTACATCACGTAGTGCCTAATGCAAGCTGTCTTTTAGTAGCAAAAATGTGAAAACAGTCAAAACCTCTCACAATAACAACAGTTTGCTCCTGCTTACTTATTTAACAGAACAAAATTTTGGAATCTTGAACATATTTACTAATAAATACAAGAAAGGTAATTTATATGAAGGATGCACAGAAACCAAAAGTTGTTCAAGTGATCTTTTCCCTTTAGTTTATGATGTTAAAGAGCCTGTGATTAACTGTCCTTTACTCCTGCACACTATTGTACATGACAGACCTCTTCTAGATGCAACTTCTTGACTGGGAAGTTCTGTCTGCTTAGATTGCAGCTCAGGAGTCAGATGCATCACCTTTGAAAGTCTTGTCAAAATGTTTGTGTTTACAAATAGAATTTTCTTGAAAAATGAAGGGAAATTACAGTAGAACTAAGCAAAACAATAATACTGTTTTAACAATCATGAAGGCATTGTGTTAGTGTGTTAGTCTTTTCACTTCTACTTTCAGTTAAAAGCAGGTTGTGGAATGTGGACAGATAAAGCAGTGCTGTTGCTCAGTATTCTCTTGGATCCCTCTTCAAGCACAGTCTAACATGGAGGACTCTAAAAATCCACTGTCACAGCATTCTCCTCTTTTTTTAAATACTGTCCAGCTTCTGCCTCTGAGCTCTGATGGCCCAAAGCCACTGGAATCCCAGTATCCTGCTGTTCCCCTACAGGCTTGGGGGCATGCCCTAGGGGCCTCTTCATAGACACAGGTGCTCAATGTGGAAATTTCCCTCCCAATTGACAAAGTCAGGAATTGGTTTCTGATTAAGCAGTAAACTAACTGACAATTAATGGATTAACCAAGATGTCCGCATGCTACCCCTGACCATAACTTCTGTGACTGTACTTTTCAACTTCCTCTCCCCTATGAAGTATGTCACAGAGATTTATAAGAAACAATTAGTGAATCTGCATCCCACATCTCCTCACTCACCTACTAGGTGAGCATAAAAGCACCAAAAAAGCTGGAGTTCTCGTCCATTCCTACAGCAGTCACATCACTAACTGACACAAAAATGCGGTCGCCAGCACCCAGCTGGAACACCCCAGCCTGGTAGATGGAGTAGAGGCTGTACTCTACATTGTGGGCCCAACATGTGGTCCGGGCATTTTTCATTAGCAGGATGGGCACTGGGTATGATGTAACCTTTTTGTAGATGTACTGTAGCATCTGCTTGCCCCTATCCAGATTCTCAGGTCCTTCCTCTATCCCATCCTTGTCACCATCCTCCAGAGGCCGTGAAACTCTGAAGTAAGTCTGGGAGTATATGTAGTAGAGGCCAGCTCTGGGGACCTCCAGCTCTCCATTGCTCAGCTGTACATTCCGTAGGAAGGCAAGACCTCTCTCGCTGTTCCAAGATCGGATCTTGTGGCCTGGGACACTCCTGGCAGATGGGCCTGTAACACCAGATTGACACTGAAATTTTAACTGTGCTTGTCTTATACCTGTCCCTGGCAGTAAACTTCATATTGTGCACTTGGCTTGCTATCACATGTTTTCCTAGGCTCTTCATGGATTTCAAAAAGCCTTCCAAGAACTCACAAAATTCAACAGATAGGCATTAACAATGGCTGTAACAAACAAGTTCACTGAAAATCACTCGGGAACCATAATCTAAATTAATGCTCAATTTTTGTCCAAGTGTCACTAATATGTATGTTTTGGCAGTTGTTCTATGTACAACAAACATAATCAATTTGCAGCACAGTCCACTCCATAGTGGTTTAGAAATTCATTCATACTTTGAATAAGCCACATTTCTTCAAGGGGTTGCACAGGTTAGAATAGGTTCTTTACAGTATCCTCTACAAAAAGCATCAAGTGCAACTTAAGTGAATAATCAGGAAGAGATCACAAATAGACAAACATAGGAGCTACTAGAGTAATTTTCAGGTCAGTCATTATCAAACTTATTTTTGAATAGGGCAGCCACCTGGTGCTTTTTAAAAGAAACGATACAAGTAAATTATAAACTAAGATTCCCAGCAAAATGTTGAATTTTACAAACCCCATTTCCGGAAAAGTTGGGGCATTTTGTAAAATGTAGTAAAAACAACGATCTGTGATTTTTTAATTCTCTTGAACCTTTATTTAACTGACAAAAGAACAAAGAAAAGATTTCCAATGTTTTCACTGACCAACTTAATTGTATTTTGTAAATATAAACAAATTTAGAATTTGATGCATGTGACACACTTAAAAAAGTTGGGACAGCGGCATCTTTACCACTGTGTTAAATCACCTTTCCTTTTAATTACACTTTTTAATTACACAATTGTTTGGGAATTGAGGATACTAATTGTTGCAGTTTTGGAAGTGGAATTTTTGCCCATTCTTGCTTGATACAAGACTACAGCTGCTCAATAGTTCGTGGTCTCTGCTGTCTGATTCTCCTCTTCATGATAAACCATACATTCTCCATGATAGGAGACAGCTCTGGAGGCAGGCAGCCCAGTCAAGCACATGCACTTCGTGTCTACGATGCCACGCTGTTGTAGTATGGGCGGAATAAGGCCTGGAGTTGTCTTGCTGAAATAACCATGGACTTCCTGGGAAAAGACGTCGCCTTGATGGCTTCTTACGTCTCTCTAAATTCCCAAGATATGCCTCTGCGTTAATGGTACCTTCACACATATGCAAGTCACCCATGCTGTGGGCACTGATGCACCCCCATACCATGACAGATGTTAGCTTTTGCACCTTTTGTTGGTAACAGTCTGGATAGTCCCTTTCATTTTTGGCACGGAGAACTCAATGTCTGTTTTTCCTGAAAGCAAATCGAAATGTGGACACATCTGACCACAGCACACATTTCCACTGTCTTTCGGACCACTGGAGATGAGCTCGGGCCCAAGGAACTAGGCGGCGTTTCTGCATTGAACTGATGTATGGCTTTCTCCTTGCTGTTACAGCATTTCAGGTTGCATTCCTTGATGCAGCGGCGTACTGTGTTAAGTGAAAACGGTTTTCCGAAGTACTCCCGAGCCCATATGGCTATATTTATCACAGTAGCATGACGGTTTTTCATGCAGTGCCACCTGAGGGCTCGAAGGTCACGCACATTCAACAATGGATTCCAGCCTTGCCCTAAATGGATTGAGATTTTTCCAGATTCCCTGAATCTTTTCACAATATTATGTACAGCAGATGGACCTAAACTCTGTGCAATCTTGTGTTGAGAAATGTTCTTTTTGAACTGTTTGACAATTCTCTCACAAAGTTTGGTACAAAGTGGTGAGCCACAACACATCTTTGCTTGCAAAGACTGAGCCTTTGGTGGATGCTCCTTTTATACCCAATCATGATACCCTCACCTGTGACCAATTCACCTGCTTATTGTGGAATGTTTCACTCTTATTTTGCCCCATCCCGACTTTTTTTGTGTTGCAGACATCAAATTCAAAATTTGTTTATATTTACAAAATACAATCAAGTTGGTCAGCCAAAACATTTAAAGTCATTTCTTTGTACTTTTGTCAGTTAAATAAAGGTTCAAGAGAATTAACAAATCACAGATTCTTGTTTTTATTGCATTTTACAAAATGTCCCAACTTTTCCGGAAATAGGGTTTGCACATTTTAGCTCTGGTTGCTATTTTGATAGCATATAATCTAAAAAATAGCTGCAAAACAAATTCAATTGCCTGAAAGGGCATTGTAGAAATGGCATGCAGTCCCTTTGGAACTAAAGCTGATCTGGTGATTGGTTCAGACTCACTTTCTTCTGTGTCATCCATTTCAGTCATTGAAGTCCCTGTAACATGAGCTGCGATTTCAGGACGACTGGTAAAATCATGATCATCTATCATCACGGATGGTAGAATCCGAGAGACTTCATCTATAATAATAATATAAATGGTTATTTAGTGGGTATAACAGTAGACGATTTGCCAGAAATAACAACAAAAGTCAATAGCAGGCTATACTAGAAATAATGTTTCAAACTACCTAGGATTCTTAAAAAATATTCTAGGTTTAATATTCCACCTTATTATTTTGGACTTTTATTTATTTAGGTCTATAATGATCCTTTTCAAAATAATTCACTGTAAAATAATTCATTTAATGAAAATACCTTTCACTTTAGAGGATATTTGCTTCTTGTAGCGATTTGACATTGCCTATGGAAAGCAAACCAAAATAATTAAGCAAATATACATACATTTTGCAGAAGCTCACAACAACAGCTGTTTCTCCTTCTCTCCGTTCATCTGAGCCTCCCTTACCAAGCACAGGGGTATCTCAGCTAAAACGAAATCTTCAGCTTTCCACAAAGGTCTTCAGTTTAATTATGGAGAACCGTACCTTCTCGACAAGGAAGTGGAACTGTTGCGTGACCTGCCAGCAGGGGTCGTCCTTTCCCTCCTTTACACTCAAGTCCAGGCCCTTCACTGTTCTCAGGTTGGAGCGCGTCAGACAGGCGATGCTACTGCGGGAGAAGGTCTCCTTCATCTACAACCAGGAGGAGGGGGACGCCTGAATATTTGTGCAGCACTTCCACAAACAAAACTATGGAATGAGTTCAAACAAAAGCCCAATCTGCTCCCAATAATTGTGTATAATTGAGTTCTAGTGCCATTTTTTTCCGGCCTCCCACTACCAAGTTGGACCTGGTCGTTTTACCGCGGTTCAACCAACGCATAAATAGGGCTGATGAAGAAGTATAAATTATGCATTTTTTTGGTCGGAAATTCCTGTTTTTATTAAAAACTCATAGCTATGCGCCATTCGGACGATGTTTTTACACAGTTTATCGTTACAAGTTTTTTCTGCACCAAATTAAAACTATAAATGACAATTAAGTTAGATTGGACACTTTTTTCTAGAACGCATATTCTTGTAATATGCTCGAGTCGTTACTGTGAATATAACCTCGTAGATTGTATTGCATTGTCGGCATATTTGAAACTGGAAATAAACTCCAGCAAGTTTCTGCAAAAGTACAAGTATTACAATGTCGAAGCGTGTTTTGTGGTCCTGCTGACATAAGAGCTATTCTCTGAGACGGTTATTGAGACTTTGGACGACGGTGCCTGGAGTTCTAGTTCCAGTGCAGCTGGAGAGTCTAGCTACTTTAACAACATTGCTCCTGTCGACTATTTCTAACCTTTGGCCCCGAGCCAAGTGGCAAAGGTGACAAAACTGGCCAATGGAACGTCCTTATTTCAAGGACACCGCCAAAACGAAACCATCAAAAGTAAATTCTGGAAAAACTAAAAATAAACACAGCATTTAACGTCCGTATGATCGCAGTATCGATCGAGCGATCTAGACATGAGCAGAGAGCTGCGTGTGAGCTGCAGCTCGCGTACTGCTCGACGGCAAGGCGCACAGCGCGTAAGCAACGCAATTTCAGCCTGCAGCAAGTTAACTTTTAAAGTGTGATCTCTTACCGTGATCAAAACGCTGTTGAAATATATAAAGGTCACGGCGATCGCAATAGTCTGCAGGAGCACGGCTGAAAGCAGCAGCAGCGCGAGACACTGCACGGATCGCCAGCCTGTCATATTGTAAACTGTGGCGCGCGCCGTCACCAGGCACAGATGCAGCAGAAGGGGGTCTTTGTGCGACGTCCCGGAGTGCTAGAATCCTTCCTCGTTGACAGGAAAAATATGAGAGGCGGAGCCGCGCTGGGCCTCGAGGGAAAAAAGAGCGATGAGGAACTTGGTTGCGTCCTTCCTTCTTGGAAACCGAGCGAGACCTTTCTTGTTCCCGCGGTGTCTAGCAGTCCCAGAGAAGACACTGTCTTTTTTACTTGAGTTTCTGTTCAAAAACATCGGTGGAGTTGCTATTACATTTGAAATGCTTATGCACAATAAACATTAAAAAAAGCTTTATTTACTGTGGATTTGTGTTATGATAATCCTGTAATAAACCCAGTCCAGTAGCAACTTTTGGGACCAAAAATGCTATTCGTGGTCCTCACTGGTGTTACACCCAATTTTGAAAGGTACATTGGCTAGCTGGACCCCTGGAGGGACCTGTCCCCCACACCTTTTGTCACACCTTTAGTTAAATCACATGACTGTAAAATCAATACAAATGAAATATACTATAAATAGTAATACTGGGCACTAGATAAAGATTGTTTTGTATCAGAGTGTCTTTCTTGAGCAGGAACACTTGTGGTCAGTGGTCCTCTTGCAGAAACTGCAAGTAAAGCCAACAAAAAATGTTTCTTGGCAAGCTCCTATCTGGTTTAAAGTGCGTGTAGAGTTGTGGGGTTGGGGGAGGTTGGACTAAGGGAGGAGCCACGCAGCCAGAAAAACAAATCGTGCAAGCCAATGGGTTGGTAACATAACTGGGATTTTCCCTTGATACACAGTTCCCTTTGCATGTTTTGCCAAGGTGCCAAGAAATAGACCTAACTATTCTGTTAAGGTGGCCCCAAATTTCATAATTTCAGGCAGGCTCAAACACATAAACCTCCATGAAACAGGAGTTTTACGGCAGACAATTTCTTTGTGAGCAGGTTGGTACTGATACATTGTTAGCCTGTCTCTTTCCTGTTATGAGGTTATGATTCCTCAGAACCACTCTTAGCCAGTTGTTGCAAAAAACTGATGAAGGTTGGAGGGCACAGAGCATTTCCTCTACTCAATCAGCATCAGTACGGATGAGTTAATCTCATCTGGAAGGTGATGCTTGTCAGGACAGGGTAGATAACATACCCAGATTCAAAATTATAAATCATGCTTTTACAAACAAATATTTGCTTGACCCCCCCATAACTGTGTTTTCTAGCTACATTTATAAGTGTTCACAGCCTATAAATGTGAACCTGAATTACTGTGGAAAGTTGACAGTAACTTGTGGAGGGGGATGGGTCAGGGGTTACAACAGTGCATTGTTCGAAGTTCAAAGGTGGATGTGACTTGGGACATTATGAAAGATGAAGGGAATTCCCAAAAAATTTTGCTTTTTTGGAGAGGACTGCACTCTGTCATGTGAGACCAAACTGACTGAAGGCTGTGATGACTAATAAATAAAAATGTGTTATGTAATGTATATGTACACTGCTCCTGCAAAGACTGGTGCTGAGTACTCCCTTGTTTGGTTTTCAGACATGCAAATACTAAGCATTCAAATAATGGGATAAACTTAGGACTACAACCCATCCACCTGCATTAGTGACAATATTATTGCATGGCAATGATGGCACTATTGTGTTTCATATTATAGCAAGGACATGGTGGGCTCTGACAGAGAGGATGCAGACACCAACACAGCTTCCATAATGTATTGTCAATTTACAACAGTTGACAGCAAGGGATTTGTGGCAAGAAGCCCACTTGGATCATTTTGTCACAAGAATGACAGTTAACCATCAAGCCTTGCCATATTCAGCAACAGAAACTGTACCAAGCCCACTAATAACACACACAGCCTCTTTCACAGTTACACACATTATCTATTTACACAATACCATCTAAAGTAGCAAAGGACAGTACTGTGTTTTTCTTTGGGTGAAAACAGAATCACCATCAAGTTTAGTTCACTAGCTTAGATTAGATTAGAGCTATACCTACTTCAGGACTTACTGTTTATCAAAGTATACACAGGAAGTTACGCAGTATTACTCTTCCAGGAGAATAAATTCTTTGACTTTATGCAGGGCTCAGTAGATGATTTTTATTTCCTCTGGAAAATGTACTCTAAATCACTCTGAAACAATTTACTTGCAAAAATATATTTTTGGTGCACAATGAATTGAAATATAATCTATGTAGTATAATTTATTACAAAAATGTAATCTATTCTATAGCGGGATCTATATTTTTTGTGAGTCTAGGCATTCACTGAATAATTTGGTGATATAATTTCTTCCAACACAAGACACTAGACATTGTTTACTCATAAGAATATCAGCATCTGGGTCCTGTGAAATTATCCAAATGTTGACATGAACCAGATGGTGAAAAATGGCCCTTGTGGGATCCTGTCATATCTTGTGTCACTTGCTTTAAGTGTTTATCAATTAGGTATGTTTGTGGTATCACAATGGAAACAGAGAAGACAAATGTCCCTGTACTTCCCAGAGTCCTCAGTAGAATTACAACTCCTCATGGTTCTCCAGGTACTGTTGACTGCCAAGGCATAGAGGCTCATACTGAATCAAACTCTTTGTGGTTCCCATTCACAGACTGCTATCCATGGCAAAATCAAAATTTGGTTCATATTTTGGTTTTAAAAAACTTCCTCTGCAGAGTGCTAGCCTGTCAGGGCATGACAGGTAACAAGTTATTCTGGTTCTTTCAACATGCAAGCTGTGCAGTCTGCTTACTGCACTGTGTGCAATTGCAGTCTATAAATCTAAAATGTTTTCATGCATTATAAGAGCATAATACTTGGAGGGACATGTACAGTTGCAAGAAAATGTTTGTAAACCCTTTACAAGTACCTGGTATTCTGCATTAATTACTTATTAAATGTGGTCTGATGTTCAAACACTAGCTGCCTAAACAAGTAACATACAGACAATTGTAATTTTCATTTCTTTTTCGAGCATGTTATTTAATCATTCACAATCCAGGCTGGAAAAAGTATGTGAACCCATTTATTTAATAATTATTAGAACCTTTTTTAGCAGCAATAACCTCCAACAAACATTTCCTGTAGCTGCTGATCAGATTTTGTACAACAGTGAGGAGAAATTTTACAACATTCCTTCCTACAAAACTTTTTCAGTTCATCTACATTTCTGGGATACCTTGCATAAACAGCCCTCTTTAGGTCATGCCACAGCATCTGAGTTGGGTTAAGGTCTGGACTCTGACTTAGCCATTGCAAAAATTGAATTTTTTTTTCCTTTTAAACCATATAGCCGATTTACTTTAGTATTTTGGATCACTTTCTTATTGCATCATCCAACTTCTAATAAACTTCAGGGTACGGACCATCTCCCTCATATTCTCCTGAAAAATATCTTGATACAATTTTGAATTAATTTTTCCCCTCAACAACTGCAAGCTGTCCAGGTCCTGAGGTAGCAAAGCAGCCCATACCATGATGCTCCCCCCACAGCTGGGAAGAGGTTTTGGTGCTCTCCAAATATAACGGTGTACATTTCTGCTTTTTTCCTCATCTGTCTGGAGAACATTGTCCTAAAAGCATCGTGGAACATTCAGGTGGCCCTTTGCAAACTTAAGATGTTCAGCATGGTTCCTCCATGGTTTCCTTCCGCGACCACCATTCTTCTTGAATGTTTTTCATATAGCAGACATAAACAGAGACTAACAAGTTCTAGCAATTTCTGCAGGTCTTTTGCTGTTATCCTTGAATTCTTTTTCACCCCTTTCAGCACTGCATATTGTGCTATTTATGTAATCCTTGCAGGACACCCACTCCTAGCAAGAGTAGCAATTTCTACACTAGAGAGCACAGAATTTCTTCCATTTAGAGACAATTTGTCTTACTGCAGAACGATGAAGACAAGTTTTTAGAAATGCTTTTATAGCCTTTTCCAGGTTCATGCATTTGTACAATTCTTCTAATGTCATCTGAAAGTCATTTTGAGCAGGGTATGGTGCACATAAACAAATCATTCTTGACAAGAGCAGACTCTGTCAGTATCTTGACTTTGCATGTCCTTTTTATAGGCCAGGGCACTTCTATAACCCACGCCTCTAATCTCATTTAATTGACTGGAACACCTGTCTTCATTTAGCTTTTGTATAAGTCATTACCCCAGAGGCTCACATACTCTTTTAACCGAGACTGTGATTGTTTAAATGATGTATTCAGTATTGACAAGACATTGTCATTACATTAAGTAGCTTGTGTTTGTCTCTCATTATAACATAGATGGAGATGAGACCACATTTTATGAGTAATTAATGCAGAAATCCAGGTAATTACAAAGGGTTCACAAACTTTCTGTTGCAACTGTACTATGTATTTCAGATTCATTTATTTGACAATTTCCTCCAATGCAACTTACAGTGTTAAGTTACTGTTTATAAATATTTATGCAGCTATGTATTTATGACAAGAAGAAATCTGGATAAGCAACTTTCTACAAAAGAAGCAAAGCTTCAAACCTGGTTCAAACCACGATTTTGTCTGCACAGGCATTTAGAATTTTTAAAAAGTTAAAAAGATATGTTGATAAGCCAGATCATTTTTACCAAGATAAAGTATGATGATCATTTCAAGGTGATATCATGAGCGTATCATGAGTACATGTAATGTCGGCAACAGGAAGCAGACGTGTGCAGGCACAGTTTGCTGAACTTTGTTTATTGTCGGGGAACATTTCAGAATCGTGGTCACAAAATGGGTGAAGGTCAAAACCGGTAGGCAGTACAATACTAGCGAGTTAGCAAAAAGGGATAGGCTAAAGCGGTGGTCAGACGAAATCAAGGGTCGAGTACGATAAAGACTAGCAAGAGAAATGCTCAGTATGCTACGAGTAGTCATTGGCAGTACTTCACGGAGAACAAAGGGAAACACAGGTGTATATATGCAGGCGCAGGAACGATGAACAGGTGCACAGAATTAGGAATCAGGAGGATCAGTGTTTGGAGTAGGGGACGTGACAGTACCCCCCCCCAAGGAGTCAGCGCTGGCTGAATGACAAGGATGGTCACAACGACCACCTCCCACGCCCCCAGAGGACAGATCCCAGGTTCGAGTGCCAGAGTGGCTACGAAGTTGGGCAAGCGGGGTGGGACGTTGGCGTTGCTTGGTGGATCCTGTGCTCGGAGCTTCTGGGTCGCTGTTGGGGCGTTTTCTTGGGCGTCCCCTGGGACGGGGACCTGGCTTCTCGGGGTGGAGCTGGTGGAAGTTCTTCACTAGCAAAGGGTCCAAGATGTCTTGTGAAGGCACCCAGCTCCTTTCCTCCGGACCGTAACCTTCCCAATCCACTAGATATTGCAACTTCCCCACCCTTCTTTGAGAATCTAGCAGTTTGCTCACCGTGTAGGCCGGAGTGCCACCTACTTCCAATGGTGGGGGGGGCATGTCAACAAGGAGGGCTTTGTCCAGCGGTCCCGGGATGACTGGTTTTAGTAGGGAAACATGAAAAGTGTCAGACACGTTAAAGTTCACAGGTAAATCTAACTTGTATGCGACTTCACTGATCTGCTTTATAATCTTGTAGGGAGCCAGGTACTTAGGTTGCAGCTTTCTGCAACCTTCCGGGAATTTAAAATTCTTCGAGGATACCTAGACTCAGTCTCGGGGTTGGAAGACAGGGGTTTCTCGATGATGCTTATCGGCGTGGACCTTATAACGGTGAAGAAGCTTCTCAATTTGTTGATGCGTCTTTTTCCAGACCTCTTCAATTCTTTTCATCCAGTCGTTGACCGCAAGGATGGTCCTGCTGTCCAGGGCATTAAAGGTGGTTGGTATCCTAGGCAACACTCAAATGGGGTGACTCCAGTAGACGCACAAACTAAGGAGTTTTGTGCTATCTCGGCCCAAGGTAAAAACCGACTCCAGTCTGTACGATATTCATAACAGTACATTCTAAGAAATTTCCCTAATTCCTGATTTACTCATTTGCATTGACCATTGGATTGCGGATGGTATCCTGAGGTGAGACTGACATTGACTCCTAGGCCTTTGAGAAAAGTGGTCCACATTTTGGATGTGAACTGGGGCCCCCGATCGGAAACTATATCTTCAGGGATTCCAAAGAACCTGAACACATGGTTAAAAAGTGTTTCGGCAGTCTGAAATGCAGTGGGTAAACCTGCAAATTGAATAAATCTAACCCCGCATGAAAACCGGTCGACTATAAAATGCAGGTATGAGATTGGGGGGGGTCTGTGACGAAGTCTACCGCAAGGTGCGACCAGGGACGAGAGGTCACTGGAAGGGGAACTAATTTTCCTGCTGGTAAGGTTTTGGGAGTTTTACACTTTGCGCAGGTAGTGCACGAGGCCGCAAACCGGTGAGCGTCTCGAGTCATATTCTCCTACCAATAACGTCTGTAAAGCAACTGGAAAGTTTGCATCTCCCAGGGATGACCCGTTGCCAGGGACGTATGAGCCCAAGTGGAAACGACCCCTGCAAGCTGGAGGAACGTATTGTTTATCACTCGGGCATTATGACGTTCTCTATCTCTTTATCTATCTCCTCATCTATCTCCCATCTTATGGCAGAGACGGCAGTCTGGCGGCAAAACAGGAGAAGGCTCCTTTTTTCTAGACTCATCTGGTGAATGGTCCCTTCTGGACAGGGTGTCAGCCTTTGTGTTACGAGTACCCGGTACGTATGATATAGAAAACTGGAATCGAGAGAAAAATAGTGCCCATCAGGTCTGTCTAGGGTTTAATTGTTTGGCGCTCCACAGATACTCCAGGTTCCGATCCGTTAAAACCTGAAAAGGGTAGTTAGCCCCTTCTAACCAGTGACGCCATTTTTCAACTGCTAACTTAATAGCTGAAACCTTGCAGTCTCCTATCCCATAGTTTCTTTCTGCTGAGGTGAGCTTGGGGGAATAAAAGGCTATGGGATGTAACTTCAGGGGATTCCCTACCTGTTGCGACAGCACTGCACCTACCCTTATGTCAGAGGCATCAACCTCTACCACAAATGGTTTTGATGGATCAGGATGTGTTGATATGGGCACTGAGGTAAATGCTTGTTTCAGAGTGTTAAACGCCTGTTCTGCCTGAGGGTTCTAGGGTAGAGTTTTTGATTCCTTTCGACCTTTTAATAATGATGTGAGGGGTGCTGCCTTGCTACTGAAATTTCAAATAAAATGTCGATAAAAGTTAGCGAAACCTAGAAAATGCTTCAGTTGTTGCACATTTTTGGGGACTGGCCAGTCCTGTACTGCCTTATCTTTAGTGTCGTCCAACACAATTCCACTGGCACTGATAATATAACTTAGAAAGGCAATTTGTTAAGCGTGGAACTCACATTTCTCTCCCTTAACATACAACTGATTTTCCAACAGCTTGGAAAGGATGCTGTGCACATGGGACACATGAGTTTTCCAGTCAGGAGAATGCACCAAAATATCATCAAAGTAGACTATGACATAATGGCCCACCACGTCTCGAAGAACGTCGTTGATAAATGATTGAAAAACAGACGGTGCATTACAAAGGCTGAAAGGCATTACTAAGTATTCATAATGTCTACTCAGTGTGACAAAAGCTGTTTTCCACTGGCCCCTTTCCTTGATGTGGACTAGGTTGTGGGCACTTCTCAGATCTAGCTTAGTAAAATATTTTGCTCTATGAAGCTGCTCCAAGGCTGCTAGTACCAAAAGGTATGGGGTAAGGAAATTTTCAGGTAACTGCATTGAGATTTTGATAATCAATACACGGTCTAAGTCCCCCATCTTTTTTCTTAAAGAAAAAACTCGAGGACGCCGGTGATGTGAATGGACGGACAAACCCCTGAGCTAATGCCTCTCGAATATATGAATCCACAGCTTTGTGTTCGGTTTGGGTTAAGGAATAAATTTTTGCTTTTGGGAGGGGTGCGCCCTCTAGGAGATCGATCGCGCAGTTGTACAGCCGGTGAGGGGGTAGTTTAGTAGCGTTACGTTTGCTAAATACTTCCTTTAAATTGGCATATTCAGAAGGAATTGATACACGTTCAGAGCTCGGACTTTCTGTGTAAGTGGCATGCAATGAGAGAGGGGGATTTTGAATACAGTTTTGAAAACAGTAAGCGGACCAAGACAATGTCTAGAGGGGACCAGGAGATCTGGGGTGCATGTTTTTGTAGCCATGGTAACCCGAGTACCACTAAGTAACTAGCTTGCTCTACAACGAACAACAAAGAAGGATATCAATTCTGAATGTAATGCACTGGCATCCATCCTGACGGGGTCTGTAATTATGGAGACACAACCTTCTCCTATGGGTCTCCCGTTGAGGGCTGACAGCCGCATGGTTAAACACAGGCCCCTGGTGGTAAGCTTCAACTGGTGAACTAGTTTGGACTGAATGAAGTTTCCCTCGAACCTGGAGTTGATTAACGCAAGGACGGAGATGGGATTCGGGCAATAAAAGGTAACAGGAATAGTAGTGGATTTTGAGACCATTCCTTTGTCACTTTCGGGTAGACTCACTGCGCGATGTTTGGGTTCTGCACAGTATGGGCTGGATTGCATCGTCAGATGATTCGCACAGTGTCGCAGAATGCAATCCTGTGCTCCGCAATACAGGCAGAGGGTGTTGTCGACGGCGCTGTCTTTCTTCTAAAGACAAGTGGATGAAATCGCAATCCATGGGTTCCGGCGGATGTGGACTGGAGTTATTTGGTCTTGTGCTCCTCCTGTCGTTCCGGGCATCCTTCTTGGGGCGAGCGCGCATCATATGATCTATTTAGATGGCCAGAGAAATGACCTCCTCCATTCCCATGTCCCAGCCACGGCACGCCAACTCTGTTTGCACTTCTGCGTTCAAATTGTTGTGGAAGACTGTCAACAGGGCTGGCTCATTCCACCCACTTCCATCGGTGAGGGTCCAGAACTCCAGGACATAGGCGGCCCCGGATTGATTTCCTTGTTGAATCCTTGAGAGCAGTTCCCCGTTACTTCTGCCTTCACGAGGATGGTTGAATACGGCTCTCAGTTCCTGCTCAAAGTGATGGTAGGACGCAGTTTGGAGCCGGGGCCAAACAGCCGTTGCCCATTCCAGTGCTTTTCTGGTTAGCTGGGAAATCACAAAGGAGGTCTGAGCCGCGTCGGAGCTGACGGGGTTATGAGTGAAATAACGAGAACATTGCAACAGGAACCCCTTGCAGGCGGCAGGTGACCCATCGAACTTATCAGGTTTGCTGATGGAATAAGGGGCTTCAGAACAACTTGTCGAAGATCTTTCAGCATCTCCAGGTAAGTGTTATTCTGTCATGAGTTCTCAAGTTCTCCGTCACCTGCCTCAGCTGCATTTGTTGCTCATTCTGCTGGTGCGTGAGGACCGTCAGGGCTTGCAGGAGTGCTTCGATCATCTGCTGGTGCCGGTCCAAGGTTTGCACTGGATTGGAGGTCGATGAACTCGGTACTTCCATACCCACCGTCTGCTGGGTGGCAAAGTATTCTGTAATGCCGGCAACAGGAAGCAGACGTGTGCAGGCACAGTTTGCTGAACTTTGTTTATTGTCGGGGAACGTTCCAGACTCGTTGTCACAAAACGGGCAAAGGTCAAAACCAGCAGGCAGTACAATACTAGCAAGTTGGCAAAAAGGGATGAGACTAAAGCGGTGGTCAGACGAAAGCAAGGGTCGAGTACGACAAGGACTAGCAAGAGAACCGCTCAGTACGCTATGAGTAGTCATTGGCAATACTTCATGGAGAACAAAGGGAAACACAGGTGTATATATGCGGGCACGGGAACGATGAATAGGTGCACAGGATTAGCAATCAGGAGGATTGGTGTCCGGAGCAGGGGGCGTGACAACACAACACATTAATTTTGGCTGATATATACCCAGCTGCCTTATTTTTCTTAATACGATCTAGAATGGACGTATGTACACCATAACCAGCTATTCATTGTGTGACAGTTATAATCTCTCTATTTATCCTTACTGCTTAAAGAATATCATCAACTCCTCCAAAGTCATCAGTATACTTCTATATTTCATCATGAAATATTATCCAGAAAAATCAGTACATTAACCATGGATCAATATCCAAAATAGCATGCTCAACATGTAAAACCCAAGGGCATTAAAATGTAACACTCCATAAAATAAATTTTAAAAAATCATGAAACAAACATACAAAACATTACCCACCAGATACTTTTATCCATCAAATACTCAACACTCCAGAAACAAACACTCATTAAAGGAGAATTAAACCAAAACAAACCAAATCATTAAAATTTATTAAAAGCACAATAAATTCAAGTATCAAATGATTTGTTTAGAAGAACCCTTGCTCCCCATTCCTCATTCCCTAGATGGGGCTTCTAGGTTGGCACAGATTAGCTAAATCTAAGAAGAGGAGACCCTACCTGAAGTCCAGAACCAATGTACCTGACTGATTAGGTATGTAAAGGGAGGTGTGGAACAGCTCCTATGCTTTTATGAGGGGTGCCAGCACTTACACCAGAAGCACAATACCAGCCACTATCCCTATCTACCTTCTGCATCTCTTCTTCCTGCTGGTCACTCACAAAGTCCTCCCCAATGCCCTCATAAACAAGCAATTCAAGGTCCTCTTCGGCCAGGGACCAATGGTGTCCTGTCAGTCCTGGCCACAGGCAGACTGTTCTTTACCTCAGCCCCTGCTGCTGGCCCCAGCTGCTCACCAACTCCACCAGGCAAAGTCCTCCATTGTCCATCACTGGAACCACAGTGTATGCCAATGCACCCTGAATCCCATAGAAGTACAGTATTCAGAAATTTATTGGTTTATAGCTACAACACAATATTTGTGCTCATCCATAACTTTTATCACACACTGCATGAAGTTCAGTAACATCCAAAAGAAATATAATAATCTCTATATCTATAAACCTCAATCTCTGTTTGTTTGTTTGTTCTTTATGCACAGCTTTGTTTTTCAAACCACATACTTGAACTTTGGCACACAGGTACTTTTCACCCTAAGTTATCCATGGCATAGACAAATAAACACATGCACATATGGTGCCACACTCATTAGTGACATATGCCTCCAAGCAGCCTGTTTCATTATCCAAATGAACAAAAGGAGTATCACTTTTCCTCTTATGAACTACTTTTTTATTATCAAATTAAATATTACTGTCTGTTTACAGACCACCAGGACTCTGTTGTGTTCACAGAATTTGACAACCCTTGCACAGATCTGGAAACTAAGCATGGCAGCCTTGTGACTCTTGATGTGATCACATTTATATGGAGTCAGACACGTATGGAAAAATCCTTTTTGTGCGTAGTGGATTATCTTTAGTGCTCTCTTGTCACTGGGTTTGTCTACCACAACCACAGTCATTACTGTACAGAACTTGGTCATTTCCCCTCTTGATGAAGGAACATCAAACCCAGACCTCATCTGTGGATATTTTTTTGTCCCCCTGCTATTTCAGACTTAAGACCTATCTCTTTTCCTTAGCATTTGTGACATAAGTAAAGTTGAATCTTGCATGTCGCACTTCTGCATCTTGTCTTCACTGTTGAATTATTTTGTCTTTTAATGTCACTAGATTCTAACCCCTTCTTGTTCTGTTTGAGGTTCTTTGTAACACAAGAGCAGACTGTTGATCCACCTACCCTGATGAGGTCAGACGAGACCAGCCGTGAGACCAGCATTCCATACTGCCAGGAGTTGAGGACCCCTGGTCATGATGATGTGATCAGCTCATCTGCACCTCAGCATTGCTTTATTCAGCTTTTACTGTCCTACACAATGCTTTCCTTAGTAGCATAACTTTTCTTAGCTGCTACTACTGGCATTATTTTTTTATCTGTAGAATGCCCAAGGGGGTCTGCAGCTGCTTGACTTGGATCCCCAGACGTTCATTTTTCTCCCATGCCTCCTGGTTGGAAGTTTTTTGTTTTCTTCCCCTCAGTTGCTGGTAGGCTTACCATACTATGCTTATACCCATATAGTTACTCTTATTAAATGTGTAACCTCTATCTATAGCCTTACTATATATCTATTATATCTGTTCTGTTGTCAATCTGCTGTTCAGTGTTCTGAGTCACTGGGTGAGAAGATGCACTCTATAAAAATAAATTGAACTGAATAGAATTGAAACATCACCAACAAAATGGTCATTATGCAGGCCATGAAAAGTCCCACTGAAATGTCAGCTGGCAAAAACAATGGAAACCGTGCTCATTATAGTTATGGGTGAAAGATACTCCAATCTCCTCTAATTGCTGCCTATACATTACGCCATCATTTCACATTATGTTTATATGTCACACACAAGTATTTTAGTTCACAAGTAGAGGGATCAGACTTACTCTATGAACACAACAACCCCCTTCAGATGCTTTGGCACAGCGAGTCACAAGATCTCATCCCTATTGGCAAAGACCAAATGTTTACATCTTGAGTAAATTCTTGTGTGAATCATTGTGGGGAGTTTAATGGTGAGTATCTTACACTGTAAAACACCTTGAATTAAAGTGGCAGTTAAATACTAGCTAATAATCATCACTGCTTTGGAGAAAAACACCTGCTAAATAGATGACTGTAGATGTGCTCCTCAGCTGTTGGGAGATGTGCCAAATCCAGGTTTAGCTTTAATAAACACAAAAAACGCCTCATAATTCAAACTAAGGATATTAAATTAAACTCCTCATAAAGTGGAATTTTTGTAACTCAAATAATAAAATGCAAACTTTGCATAAATGTACATCTATATCCCTGTATTCGAGCTCCCGGTTTTTGAATTCCTGATAGCACGTGCAGTGTGTACATATAATGGTATATATATCTAGATTGGAATCCGAGCTAAGATACCCCGACACAAGTGCTGTCTGAGTGCAGCTGAATTACAACAGAAAAATATTCTAAACTCATGTAAATACGAGTGGGACACCAGGTAGCACCACTGTGTCCAGCATCTGTGTTCTCAGTCTTTGCCTTGTGTGGCCTCTGTTCAAACACAGTTTGCACCTTCATCTTTGTTCACTTCTGTTCAGTCAGTAAATATCCCAGTAACAGGTCATTAAACAAACAGCCCATTACAGTAGGTACATTTTATAGTTTGATGTAGTTTTCAGTTATTCATTTTTACAGAACTGTTACCTTTAAATGTTCAATGCTATTACAGCTTATAATAAGGAACGAAACTATGTGATGGTAAATTCAAAAAGTAACTGGATATAAACACCCAAATCAGTAATGTCATTACCTATTTAGTAATTAGGTAATCTGTGTTTACAGTGTTGTTTATCATGCTGAAATAGTTATTTTAGAGTGTTCAGGACATTTTGAGGAAATTAACTGCAGATTCTTGGATGAACCTGGAATGAATTATAATTTTTCAGAAGAAATAAAGGAAATGGCTTCCTGTTACTCGATTTTTCAGCATTGGAGTCATTCTAGGAACTAATTATACTGGGAAACCAAGGTACATGTGTATATTTTTACACAGATAGGTTGGTTAATGAACATACTGATTATCTCCTGCATTATTTTATTGTTTTTTCATTTACTTTATTATTTGATGTAGTTTTTTAATTTAGTTTTTTTTCTTTTTCAGCTTTAATTATTAATGGATTACTTCTTTGCTTTTAACTGGTACTCTTTCGCTTTGATTATAGTGAAAACATATTTACAAATGAATTCTGAATTAATTAGAAATAGAACACAAATCAGGCAGTGCTGCCACCTCAATTTGTAATGGACTTTACAAATATTCTAGATATATGACTTACAGTACTGATGGGAAGGTGGATTTTTAGCAATGACAAGGAAACATCCGGTTCGTGAATGTGGCCTGATGTCCGAACACTTGCCCGTCGTTCTTGTGATCCCTTTATTTCCAAGATCGTGTCCTTTGCACTTTGGCCACAATAACGCGACTTGTGCGCAATCTGACATTACTCCCCTTCCAGGGCCGACTCCAGACGGCCCAGGGTGGTCTGCCTGGTGTGGATGGAACTCCCTCATCAATTCAGGGTCCAAGATGAAATGGGATGGATCCCAGGAGCACTCCACAGGGCCATAACCCTCCCAGCTGACCAGGTCCTGAACACCCTGCCCCTGTCACCAGGTATCCAGGATCTGTTGAATGGTGTAGGCAGGACCGCCTTCAATGATCTGAGAAGGAGGGGGGGAGTTGGGGTTGGAGGAGACAATGGACTGGTGATGAACATTTTGAGGAGGAAAATGTGAAAGACTGGATGACTCTTCAGTGATGGAGGCAGCTGGAGTTGGTAGATGACAAGCTGGGTGATGTGGTAAGGTAAGGTTCAATGAATTTGGGAGTGAGCTTATGAGAGTCTGTTGCTAGGGTGAGGTGTTGTGTAGACAGCCAAACCTTGTCACTTGGGTGGAACAAGTGTCTCAGATGTTGATGTTGCTGTTAGTACTGGGCATTAGCTTGTTGGATGGTGCATTGAGCCCACTTCCTGGGGTGCCGGCATGACAGACCAACTGCTGGGCTGCGGGCACCTTGACCTCCTGTTCCTGGTGGATGAAGAGTGGGGGCTGGTACCTGTAGCACACCTCAGATGGGGAGAGGCCCATGGCAGCCGGGGTGTGTAGGTTCTGGGAGAGCTCAGCCCACAGGAAGTACTAACTCAACTGCTGACTGTGGGCCAAAGCAAAACACTTCAGGAACCCCGGATTAAGTTAGCCCTGGTTAGCCCGTTCAGCCTGGTCTTTGGTTTTTGGATGGTAGCCAGAGGACAGGCTGGCAGTGGAGCCAATTAGGCAGCAGAAGGCTTTCCAAAAAATTGAATTGGGGCCCTCTGTTGGGGATGATGTCTTGAGGGAAACCATGCAGATGCACCATGTGTTCTAGAAAAAGCTCAGCCATTTTCTGCACTGACAGGAGTCCAGTTAAGGCCACGAAGTGCAGAGCTTTGGAGAAATGGTTGAATATTTTCATGACGGTGTTATGGCCATTAGAGTCTGGGAGGCTGGTGACAAGTTATGAGACCAAGGCTGTCGAGGCATCAGCAGGGGTTGCAGGTCTCCAGCCAACAGAGTGTTGGGGGCTTTGGCCTGGGTGCAGGTGGAACAAGCCCTGACGAATTCCCTGGCATCATGGTAGGCCACCAGAAGCACCTTCGGAGAAGCAACAGGGTGAATCCACTGCAGTGCCTCTGAACGGCAGATACTCAGGAGGAAAAGGCAGTGGGGGGGGGGGGTTCTTGTGGTGGGGGGATCCTGCTGCTGCTTGCTTCTGATCCTGTCCTCTATTCCACAGCAAAGCGGGGCCACCACCTGGCTGGCCAGAATGATGAGCTCTGGCGACACTCCTGATTTCAGGTGGATGTGTTGACAGGAGAGGGTATCCATTTTTGTGTTCTTTATGCAGGGATGGTGGAAGTTAAACTGCTTGAAGAAAAGGGCCCACCTGGCCTGCCAGGGATCAAGTTGTTTTACCTGCTGGATAGCTAGCAGGTTCTGGTGATCTGTCAAAACCAGAAATAGCTCCAAGCTGCTCTGGATCCAATGCCGCCACTTCTCCAGGGCCCACTTGACACCCAGCAGCTCATGGACCCCTACCCTGTAATGTTGCTAAGGGGGGAAGAATTTCTGGGAGAAGTAGCAAAAAGGGTGGAGTTTCTGGTCTGGGCCATGGTGGAAGAGGACCGCTTCTGCACCCATGTCAGAAGTGTTTACCTCCACCACAAATGGCTCCTCCAGGTTTGTGTGGATGAGAATAGGTGTGGAGGTGAACCAAGCCAGCAGATTCTGGAAGGCGGATTTGGCTTGGAGGGTGATGTTGACCTGCCGAGGTGCAAGCTTGGTGAGAGCCATGAGTGGAGCAGCAACTGAACTGTAGCCCTGGATGAATCATTAGTAGAAGTTAGCAAACACCAGGAAGCACTGGAACTGCTTCAGTGTTGTGGACAGGGGGGCACTAAGCCACAGCTGACAACTTATGGGGTCCATGGCAACCCCCTGGGGTGAGATGACAAATCCAAGGAATGTAGTAGAGTGCTGGTGGAAGGCATACTTCTCCAATTTACAGTACAGTGGGTGGGCAAGTAGATGCTTCAGCACAGTCTGAACATGGTGGACATGGTCCTCTTCCATCTACGAGTATGCAAGGATGTCATACAGGTACACAAAACCCCACCGGCTCATCATGTCTCAGAGGACATCGTTTGTGAAATACTGGAACATGGCGGAGCTATTGGCTAACTGGAAAAGCTTCAAGAGGTACTCATCTATGCTAGTCTGGTTGGTGGCTCCAAACTCTCTGGAACATACCCCAACCTGGGGTTGGAGGCATACTCTCTGACATATGGGTCCCCACTGCAGCACACAGCTGGTTGACCAAGAGATGTGGGGGTCATGTCTGATGAGCCAGGGCTAGCCTAAGATGAGAAGGGTAGTGGTGGCATCGATGGCCAGGAAATGGATCTCCTCATGGTGCTCTCCCAGGGACACGTTAATGGCGCTGGTACGGTGGGTGATGGGTCTGAATGTGAGGGGTTTGCAGTCCACAGAGGTGATGGTAAGAGGCTGGGGCATTGCTTCCACAGCGAACCCCAGAGAGGAACACAGCTCTCACTTGATGAGGTTATCCTTTGCCCCAGATCCTTGCTGGTTCCCCTGCTGAAGTTGCACAGGCAGAGTCACCTGAACAATGTCCGGGATAGGGGAGATGTGAGGGCCAGGTAGGACTCCTATCTGGTACCCCTGTTTTCTGGCCAGCTGGGGGCACTTTGCCCATATGTGTATGATGGCACTGCAGTATGCGCAGAGGCCATTCCTTTGTCAGCACTCTCACTGTGCTGTGGCTAGTGGCAAATGGGCTGACCGCATGGGTTGCTCAGTAGAGTGGGCCACTGATGAAGATGTAAGAGTAAGATGGGGCCTCCACAACTGGCATGGGTGGTGGTGGAGGTCGTGTGCCAACTGTACATGTAGCAGGTACAGCGTGGGTACCCAGATGCTGATCCAGGTGCAGGGTCAGTTGGAGTAGCCCCTCCAGGTCCTGAGGCATCTCCTGCCCTGTGAGTGTATCCTTGAGGAGGCTAGACAGCTACTTGTAGAACACAGTGCAGAGTGCAGCAGGAAACTATGTTGTCTTGGCAGCCAAGGTCCAGGAACTCTGCCGCATAGCTGCTCACGGATTGATTCCCCTGCTTCAGGCGGTACAGCCTGGAGTCAGCCTCCAGCTCACTGGCTGCGTGGTCAGTTACGCTCCAAAGCGCTACAGTGAATTGCATTTAGTCTCCAGAGCACGTGGCATTGGACTCCCAGAACATGGAGGCCCATTCTAGGGCCTGTCTAGTCAGCGGGGAAATCAGGAGGGCCACCCACACATGGTTGGTGGGGTAGCATACAGGCTGGAGTGTGAAAATGAGGTTCATCTGGGTGAGGAAGCCCTGGCACAAATTCCCTTAACCATCAAACTTCTCAGGCACCCCTATCTGTGGCTCAGCTGCAGGGAAACTGGTGGTGAGTAGTTCCTGCAGGTGGAGGATGGTCGTGCATAGCTGAAAGAGTGCCTAGCTAAAGTTGCCAATATTTAGGGGGGTAACCTCATCCTGCAGGGCAGTGAACTCCACTTGGTTAAACATGGGTTCGGACAGTCTGTCATGGATTTAACATGGTTTTATAACCCGGTCACGGCGAGAAAACAACCAGGAGGGCAAACTCACGCAGTTTACTCTACAAATGCCACCTGATGTGCTGAGTGGTTTCCACCAGAAAATGACGTTGGAAATCATACTGAGCACAAAGACAGTGATGACCCACGAGAGCAAGGAAAACCTCAGTGACTCATGGAAGGTGGATTGGAGCAATGACAAGGAAAAATCCAGTTAGTGGATGTGGTCTGCGAACACTTGTGCATCGTTCTCGTGAGCCCTTTATTTCCAGGCTCGTATCCTTTGCCCTTTAAACGCGATCACGTGACTCGTGCACGATGTGACAGTACCATGCACAGTCTCTCACCATGTTTGTGAGGTAGACTTGTCCACTGAAATCCTGCAGTGGACAAGTGCTGGTTGCTGATAAGAAGTGAGTGAATGAAAATAAAGGACAAGACAGAAATATTGTCTCTTCTAACATATTTTATTTTAAAAACATGAGTGTTATTTTTATCAATACTGGGATTTTTGTATTAATTTTAGGCAACATATTTTTCCCCATAATAAATAACTAGCTCAGTTGTGTGGCACTACCCAGGTTAAAAAGGTGCATCAGTGAAAAGGTAAAAAGTAAAACATTGTATAATCAATAATGTTGTTGCCATTAAAGTGGTTTTTTTTTTAGTATATACTCTAAGTATTGTAGCGTGGCATGATACTTAAAGGCGCCCCTAGTGTTTGGACCTAGTATAACATGTAAATAGTGATCCACGTGTGCAACTGTTGACCAATAGGTATGCTGTTATGGGGTTTGCGCAGTTCCAGCATGTAGGCTGGCGGCTGGGTGGTTAACCAGTCTCAGGGCAGAGGCTAAAACAGCAAGTCTTACAGGATGTTACCATATGTCCTTGCCTGTAGTAAATAAAGGCTGTGTTATAGAGACGGTCTCACTTGCTCTTGTTACAGTACTGTTAGTGCCTTCAGTTAGGGGAAAGCTGCAGAGTGACTTGCACACTGGTCATAGTCAAATGGAAAAAATAAAACATATCATCAAACTTCGCTACCTTTACTTCACTAAAATGTGCACTGTGTAATGTATGTGTGTGTGGATCTTGTATAATTTCTTATTTTTTGCATATTTATTTGCTCACATAT
The DNA here is from genome assembly GCA_900497675.1 of Arapaima gigas. Taxonomy (NCBI): domain Eukaryota; kingdom Metazoa; phylum Chordata; class Actinopteri; order Osteoglossiformes; family Osteoglossidae; genus Arapaima; species Arapaima gigas. The sequence continues at coordinate 6,932 of UFQX01000886.1, read as the reverse complement.
AACAGCTACTGGCTCCTGTAGTTGAACATGCAGATGGCATTGATAGCAACACCTGCCTCACAGCTGTACTGAAATGCGTACAGTAAATATATGATAAATTATAGTGTATCATCCAACTGTATTACTTTTAAACATATTGAATTTAGTACCCGGTGTAGGGAGAAAATCTGTCAGTATCTTGTACATCATCAGGTGTGTGGAGCAAGATAAACTGTCATCGTGTGGTACATCAGGGTCTGTATGTAGAGCAAAAAAAAAACTTGTCTACATGTCGCAGGTCAGCATGTGTGAAGAACGTTACCTCTGCCAACTTATGTGTGTGTGTAGCAAGAAATGTCATCTTCATGTAGGTATGGTCTGTGTGTGACATCATTACACATGCTTAACCTAGTCTTGTCAGAGACCTGAATTTGACATTTTAAAAATAGTAAAATGCCCTTAGGGTGACAAGTACCTTTGTGTCATATTTCCAGTCTATGGCTTGAAAAATAAAGCTGTGTGTAGAGAACAAACAAAAAAAACTTCATACATACAGTGATAGCAATTCCATTCCCTTATAAAGGGGAATTCAACTGAAGAGGAATATATATTTTTAAACATTTTATGTGGGGTAAAGGGGCTATTGTATGTGATAGATGTTCCTGCAAGCGAAAGTGTACTGTTTTGCGCTTTTAAAAGAAAATAACATCTGTTTCAGCTGAACATCCTCTCGTGTAATATTGAACCAAATTAAACTGAAATACAGTATTTTGTGCAAAGTGTGCATCAGTATACAGCACAGTACTACAGATTCAAAGTCCAGCCCAGGAATGTAAAAAGCATGAAGCACAGAAAAAGTTTTTTCTGAACAAAAAGAAAATGACCTTTACCCAGCTCTTGGTGTTTTGTTTATATAAAGAAGTTATTTTTTCAAAACTTCTATCCACAACAGCTCAAAGGCTGGGCTGCATGTCATCAGCAGCAGGTGTGTCACTGGCAAGGAATATAAAACTTCACAAAATACACTTTATTAACCTCACATTCTTGAGAGAAAGGACCTGTTATAGTCACAGGAATGTATTTGCATTTATGAAAATGAACACATGAAACTAAAATAGATATTTTAAAAAAGAGAACTGTCTATTAAAGCAATATTGAGGTCTGTAGTTATATAAATCACTGTTTAGAAAATGGTATACATAATTAAATCAACTTCATTGTGCAGCATAGAAGTGACACAATGCACATATGTGACCCTTTCTCAATTCAGTGTGCCCTTGTGAATATTAGTGAATAAACAATGGTCACCTTAAGAGACAATTTTTTAATATAGGTATCTTGTTGTTGGGCCAGCAGTGTGACAATATATCACAGGGATTAACAAAACAAAATCATATGGTTTTCAGAACAGTAATTACAACTACAAATGGGACTAACTGAGGTTTAAGTCATACATTCAGAAATATGTGCAGTACAAAGCATTTCATAGTTTCAAAGAACTTCTCTCCCACCCAGGACTGCTTTATGCTCATTTGCCATGAAAAATGACAGCCATGTGTTAAGAACTAAACAAACTAAATACAAACTCTATACATTATTTAGTCTTAAACAGCCCACTTTTTAAACCTAACAATATCTTCCAAGTACAGAATGGCTTATACAGTCCCTGTGCCATTTCAGTATGATGGCAGAGTTACTGTCCAACCACACTGCTGAGATAGTTTTCATATTCTATAGTTGTAAGAGACAGGGAGTCTGAAATTTCACCCACCCAAAAGAAATACACAAAAATGCTCTCAGTACATATGACACCACTGAAAGGCCAGAACAACAAATTCTGTGATTAACACATGCAATAACTTGTTGTGAGTGAAACATATAGCCTGTCATGACACTGAAACTCACTGTGAAGTCATTCCACTCCCACGTGACACTTCATCAGAGCAGCTCAGCAGGTATTACTCCTTCGGCCTCTTTGCATTGGCATGTTGCATTGCACTGGAAAATTCTTTTTAAAGAGACAGAAAGTGCCCTTTGCCAAAGGAGAATGTGCAATAAATAAAACTTGAACAGTTTTTTGTTTGTAAGTCTCCATCTCCCAGGGCAAACCAATCAGTGATTAGATAAGTCTGAAGATGCCAAGATGTATGGGTTCCTATGCTAAAGGTTATTATCCAGCCAGTGGATGTAGTTCTCCATGGTACGCAGTCCCACAGAGGAATATGTTGGCCAGAAGGCAAAGACCATGCAGCCGTGGAAACCATCCTCATAATGGTCATGGGTGACAGAAACTCCCACCTCCTCTAGTCGCTGCCTGTACATTATACCATCATCTCGCAGAACATCATGTTCACATGTAAGGATGTAGGTTTGCGGAACCTGGGCTAACACATCACTCTCTGCTAGCAGGGGGGCAGCCCGTGGGTCTAGCAATGCTGGAAGCTTTTGAATTACATGAGCCAACCCATGTGCAGGGGCAACTGGCTTGTAATGTTTCCGGAAAGTGGGTGGGAGGAGCTGTGTCCAGTTCACTTTGGCCCGACCTGGCATTGTCCAGTATATATCCAGTGCTGTGTGTTTATTGGCTAGCAGTGGTTGTACAAAGCTTGGGTCTCCATCCAGATACTCCAGCCAGAAGCGGGCCATGAGTGGCCGGTACAGGATGGGCACATCTTGATTCTGCTGGTAAGAGGGTGTGTTGAAGTCTAGTGCCTGAAGCACCGGGTAAATGAGGGCCTGGATTTTGAACTTACTGGGCATCCTGCTGTCCGTGGCAACCTATACAGATGGTAAACCAATGTAATTCCATTCCAATCCCAGTGTATGTCAGATTAAAAACCTAATTAATTATTACTATTCCTTCCATTTACGTTTTTTCATTGTTTTCGATTGGTATTAACACAATTGTGATCTATGACTGATCGCTTTGTTTGCTGTAAATCCAGAAATATGCGTTAGAATTCTATCACAAGTGTGGAACCTGATCAGATTTGGAATAATATAGGGAATGTTGGCTCTTCTGAAAATAATTTAGTTCATGCCCAACTGTACAATCTCTTACAAAGTCCATTCATAAAAGAATTTAAATCTGTAAGCTGCTTTTAGTGCTTCCTCTTGTAGTCAACAAATAAAAAGCCAATGATTTGAGAATGCTGACTGGTGTCAGACCTACCTGCTGGGCCACAGCAGCGGCCAGGTTTCCACCAGCACTGTCCCCAGAAATACCCACCCTGGATGGGTCCACCGAGTACTGAGCCAGGACCTGAGGCTGGAGGAAGTACTGGGAAGCTTGGAGGGCGTCATTGTACTGTTCTGGAAAGTGGACTTCTGGTGCTAGGCGATAACTACAGCAAATGTGGGGAGCAGAGGAGGAACAGAAGATCCCATCCGTGACTCTAGCAACAACAAAATGCCACTTAAAAAGTAATTTAAAATGGGTAGCAGAGGGGCCAGACTTACTCTATGGACACAACAACTCCCTTCAGATGCTTTGCCATTTTTCGGCAGAGCGAGTCATAGGATCTCATCCCTGTTGGCAAAGACTGAATGTTACATCACTACTAAATAAGTGTGTGAATCATTGTATGGAGTTTAATGCTGTGTATCTCACACTGTAAAACACCTCGAATAAAGGTGTCAGCTAAATATTAGCTAAATAATCATCACTGCTTTGGAGAAAAACACCTGCTAAATAAATTAATGTAAATGTGAATGTAAATTGTGCTGCTCAGCTGTCGTGGAGGTGTGCCAAATCCAGATTTGGCTTTCCTGAACAATGAAATGCCTTAAATTCAAACTAGGGATACTGAATCAAACTCCTTGTAAAGTTGAATTCTTGTAACTCACACAAGAATATCTTGGAGTAACTGTACTTTCTTTGACACAGGAGCTTGTGGCTACTGTTCATGCAAACTAGCTTGTGTTTTCTGATACGCATGTGTACACACAGCCAAAAATACAGGAAATTATCTTTTTTTTACCTAAATGATTGATTCAAAAGCACAACTCTGAACATGTTTTAGTCCACTTACTGGCACTGCCTAGGGCCCAGCCTCCTCCATGGAGGTAGATTACAGCCCTCTTCAGTTCTCCTTCTTTCAGCTGTGATGACTGAAACACACGAACTTGAACTCCAGCAAAGGCAGTGTCATTGACCAGCACTCCTTCACTGGACTTTGGTGCCTGGACCTCAAGATGATTTACTGCGAAGTTCAACACGGAGATGTGGTGACTGAGCCCAAGGTCATGAGCAAGGTACCCCTGTGTTGGTAGGAGGTGGGGGATGACAAGCAGACAAACATCAACAAAGGTGAAACTTCTGGTTATGCAGTGTAGTTGCACACCCTGCAGTTATAAACTTCAGCAAGGTAACTGAAAATACTGTCGCAGTAAAAACATGCAGATGTGAAAATGAAATTGGAAGCCACATAATTTTGCATTGGCTAAAAACTTTCAATAACTTAGGAGTGAGTATTCTTCAGCATATGGGAGTGAACTGGATGGTACCTCAAATTCTTTATTGGTTAAACAGAATATTTACCCTGAACATTGCCTCAGCCATTTCTACACCTGGCAAACATTTTTACAGAAAAATTTAGATTAAGCTGAGGTCAAATAAGGGTAACAACTACAGAGCCCAGGCACAGGGATTCAGCTATTAAGCCCTTTTCCCCACAAAACCATTTCTTAATCATTAATCACTTTCTTGCCAACCCTTACAGTTTATGCAAGGACCCCAGCAGCACAGATGATTTTGGAATATAAACTGCAAAGATGCGAATATGTGAGACTGGACAGTGTTTTTGAAAATGTGTAATGAAAGCGTGAGCCAACACACCCCATCACCTGAGAACAATGCGTCTTATCAACAGAAATGCAAAAACAAGGTATTCAGAATTGGGTCAGAGTTAAGACTGGTTAAAAATTAATGTCAGCAATATGAAAATACAAAAAGAAGAGGAAAAAAGGGAAATTTCTCAAACAACTCACCCCCAGAAGTGCTCGACTTCCTATCTTAATGTTTGGCAATTTATGAGCGTGTTAAGAACACTATAATATTGAATATTATATTGGGATAACTATATGGAGACAATTAATAATATTATACACACTGATGTCTAGTTTAAACATATTATAGACTGACACTCTCATTTCTGAATGACAAGGCGAAAGAAACGAGGTTTTAGTTGAAAGAACGTCAAGGTGAGAGTATGAGTAGATGCAGTTGTAGCAATCGAATCTGAAAGCCAGTCAGTTGTTGTTCTGCGATAAGAATAAATAAATATATACGGAGAAAGGATAGGACTTAAGATAAAGATATAGGGAGAAAATCGTTTTCTGCAGGCGTTGTTATGAAATCCTTACCAGTTTCATGACGCCCCGCAGTAACGCGTCGACCACCCTGAGCTTCCACGGCTCTGAAATGGTGCTAGGTAAAGGAATGTAAACATAATATCCGACGACGGCTGTTAATAAGAAAACTAGGGCCGGACAGATCTTCATCGATGCGGCTGGATGTACAGCTCCAGGGCGAGGTCATCCGAGACAAACCGGTACCTCCACTGACAGAAGTGACACTGAGCGGCGTGCAGCGCCTGTGACTGACGTTTCGAAATAAAAGTCTTGCAGAGCGATGGGGCACAGGCTCACAATAACAAAGCATCGAGAACCTGCAGAATGATACCGGAACAGAAATCCTTCCAATTTCATTGTGCCCCACGCCGTTTCAAAAGTACCGATCTTAATAACTTACGGAAATGCACAACGTTTGAAACATACGAACACTACAGCCTGTCGTCTTTTAATTTAAAGCGTATGACTCCCAGAAATCCCGGAAATACGATGAGTTTCATAACTGCACACGTGTTTATATGGTTGGATAACGGGCGGGTGTGGAGGCGGTGGAGATGGAGGTGTTGTGCGGGCTTACGTTGACTTCAGGGCTGTTTTGTGGCCTTCAGCATATTTGAAATAAGCCAAAGCTGAGAAAACTGTAATAAAGACAATGCGCAACATTTTCTGTAATAAAACAAAATATGTACTTCGCATCCAGCATCTTATTTAACTGTCGAAATGCCTAGAAATTGAGGTACCAACCACAAATACAGTTCTATTTTAGATAATTGTATTTCGTAGCTGTACAAGGGCAGAATTTAAACTGGCAAACAAATTATAGAAATATATATTCATTCACTACTGCAGTGGATGTTTGAACAAAAAAAATTACTTCACCTGAACCTACTAAACATGATCTTGGTGTTGTGCACGTTTTTTGAAAATGACAGAAGAGGTCCTCTGTGTATCAAAAAATATGATAATGCAGCAAATAAAAACTTCTACAGTAATGCATGTTTTTCCATTTTACAAGGGAATGATAACATAAAATATATTGTCTGAAAGTCAAGTTCGTAAAATTTAATAGGGATAATTTAAAATAAGAGTAATAAGGTAAAGTTGGTATTACGCCCCCACTACTGGCTCCTGTCTAGGGTGGTGGAGTGGCAGCATAAACAACAAGCAGCCCACACAAAAATAGTGAAATGGGTGGTTTATAATTTGTTCAGTGGTTGATACAAGATACACGTGATACAATATACAAGTATATACAAACAAAGGTGCTAACCAGGATAGAGAACTTGGACGGTGNGTTGATACAATATACAAGTATATACAAACAAAGGTGCTAACCAGGATAGAGAACTTGGACGGTGCCTAAGCAAAGAAAGAAACAAAAAGTTTCCACTAACCTGATCTGTATTTTCAGTGTCTTACCTATTCCTAACGTAGTGAACAAAAATAAATATCTACCTAACTACGCTAGTCTAAACTAACATAGAAAATACAGGGGTTGGCACCCGCCCACTTACCTAGTGTGTATAACAGTACGTACCCCCTACGTGAAGTTCAATGTAGGTGCGCGCACATACTAGCCTGTTCTCAATCCAAGCCAACAA
>UFQX01000885.1:91061-206512 GCA_900497675.1 Arapaima gigas | reverse complement strand
GCAGCTCCACACACATTTTCTGTCTGATAAAAGCAGAAAATCAAACATGTAAAAGTACAGATGTGCATTCACACACTTTTTCCCTTTTTATAGACTTTTACTCTAATGAAACATTTATTATTCCACCGCAAGAAACAAAAGCACATGAAAAATAAATATACAAAAAGTTTTTGCAATTTTAGTTATTTTTCTTTAAAAAACTGACTAAACTTTAAAAAAAACAGTTTTTTACAATAATATAAAAATAAGCCACTGAGAGTGAACCAAAGCTACCGTCAAAGTGCTCACAAAGTGCACACCTTCAAATTTTTGGTGAGTCAGGAACATTAACCATCATGTCTCACTGTTAGTTTCCTGCACTTTTCTCTAGCAGTAGTTAAAATGAACCAAAATTGAGGATGTAATCTGATAATATCAGGTCTGCCGTCACAATTTGGTCTCCTCTGCTTTTTGGTGATGACATGCTAACCCAGGCTCTCATCAGTAGATATGGACAATGGTTGTGTTGGGGGGGGCTTTCCTTCTTCGCCACTGCGGCAAAACACATTCCTCTCGAACCACCTGCACTAAACTGTCACCATCGCCCTCTCTCACACAAACACATATCACCAAATAACAGCAGAACCCTTGCATGTGGCACCAATAGGGGGAGTGGTCAGAAAGGAAGCTTGTCAACGGCACTGTCCTCCCCAGCTTGGCTCTCTGCCTAAGCAGCTCACGTCCTCCAGCGAGTCACGGCAAGCAGACGGCGAGACCCCCCCCCACACCCACCCACCCCCCGCGCTCTGACTGACCCAGTGTGCTTCTGCGAAAACCTTGCCGAGTCTAATTAAACTTTGGGCAGATTAGAACTTTGCCTTGTCAGTCTTTATTCATGCTTAAACAAGTTATTACTTTTTTGGAAATTAAATTAGCTGGCTATTAATTAATCGACATGGTGCTTGGAAAGCAAGGGGGAAACGGACGGGTTGGGGGGGGGTGGTGATGGGGATGGGGGGTAGCCATGGAAGACCTTGTTTCCATATTCCCTTTGGAAAGGAGGCTCTGTCTGACAGCAAAAACACACGGTTCATTTGTGCTCGGATACATAGGGGGCCGGATTGCAGCTGACCACGTTTACCCAGGTACAGTTTCTGATCAGATGAACAGACCACAGCCGAACAAAGGACACTGACCTCTCTTTATCACAAATGCTGACAGCTGCTGACCACAAAGCTAAGCTAATGACTGCAAACAGGGCCCAGTGCTATAACCACTACCTGATGCTAACGCACCGCCGTCGGGTTCAGAGTCCACTGGTCACAAATACCATGCTCATGCTGGTACAACAGATGCTGCATGATCTGTATGCTCTTCCCACAGTCAGTACATCTCACTTTTGATTTCTCTTCACACAGACAAAGTATTAATGATTTATGGAATCTAAAACATGTAAGAACAAACGAATGCTTTGGAAAATCCATTATAAAGTAAATGAAGCAGTGTGTCTGAGAACGGCCTCGTGGGACCGTGGAGGATAGGGCTATAAGCAGCTGTCAGAGAGGGATGTACTTTTCAAAAAAAGGCCCTTGCTCCGTTTGCAATAAGCCCTCAATTATGCTGTAACGATTGAACTCTTTGAGCAGTTGGGTAGGGACCCAGTGACCCACTTTGCCAGCACGTTATCAAAATCGCATTTGCAAAATCAATATTAGGTTTGCGGCACAAATTTCCAGTGCTGTGTGATTTTTTTTCTTTTTTTTTGGTCAATATACACACACCGGACAAGAAAGATGGTCTACTATTAAACTATTTTACTGGCACACATCTCTGAAACAATTTTCAAAGTAATAAGAAAGCACTTTGCTAGTTTTTCAGTGTCAAAGGGGTTCCCTGTATCACCTCTACTGACTGACAGTAGACGTTGCACATGGCGAGACCACAGTGAGAGAAACTATCCTGATCGGACCTCTCTGCCTGTCCTCCAACCACCAAATGACCCATTTGAGCTGAGATTTTCCACCGGGGTGGAGGGGGACTTGCCCTGGTTCTGTGGATCTTTTCCAAACATCAGGAGCTATGGACAGGAACCCTGGTTTCTACCAGGCAGATGCTGGCCACGCCAGAATGCTCAACAGCCAATCGGAGCACAAACCTGCAGGCACTGCAGGACCTGGGAATGAACATAAAGCTGGGGAATTACTAGAACAAGATCCTAGGAACTGGCCTGAATCAATGGAATCCCTAGAACAAGTGTGTTTCACACAAGTGTTAAAAAGCACCTGAGTGCAGCTTTCAGGGAAGCACGACTCCAACCACGAAGAGGATGTCAAGGGCTTGCGGTGACGCTTAGTGCCCGCAGCTGCTAGATCTCAGCAAGAGAGCGTTCTCCTCAGCTCTGCCGCAGAACGGAGGAGCTGCGAACTTCTCGAGGATGACGACCCGATCCTCTGACAGGTGGCTGCGCGTCATAGTGCTGGCCTCAGCATTTCCCCCTCGACCACACGCTCAGAGATGGACTAACGGAAGCGTGAGGACCTCTTATTTCAGAGCCGGCCGGTGCCTTGCGTTCACCTCCTTGTACCGCTGCTGCCTGGAGGATGGTGGGAGCCAATCAGAGCGCAGCAGGCCAGCTGCACGTGCCATGCCAATGGGCTCAGACGCACTCATGTACACGTGTGAGCACAATCACGTGCGTGCAACACCGAGACCACACATGGACAAATGCTGTTGGGAAAACCAGAATCAACACAGAATCAACACAAACTCACACGGGTGAACACTGAAACACAAGCGCACAGACAAAAGCGGGCACAGATGTACTTAAATGCTCACGGTAAACATAGTCACACATAAGGCCGCATTAAAAAACACGAACACAGATGCGCGCGCGCACACCCCGAAAGACTCTCTGTAAACAGTCACACAAAGATGCACACAAACCCACAAAGACGGTCAGATAAAACATAATCACTCCCACACAATTGTAGGAGCGCACACTCTGACACACATACACACACACACACACACGCACGCACGCACGCACGCACGCACGCACGCACGCACGCACGCACAGAAACACATCTTGAAAGACTCATTAATCGCATGTTGACACCAAAGCGGCAGCGGCCCGGATTTCGAATCCCTCTCAATTAAAGGCAGTGACATGGGCCATGCCGACAAGGCGCCAAATCATATTACAGTAGCGGAGCACCTGAACGCCTGCAAACAAACCGAGCGGCGGCGCAGATAATGGGCAACAAAGGCAGCGACACAACGAAAGAGGCTCAGATGAGGATCTATACTCTATAAATAATCATTTCAATTATTTACTGCTTGAAGAGAAAAGTGGAGGCAAAAAAAGAAAAAAAAATCTCTAAGAGCAAAGCAAGAATCTCTGACTTCCAATTTAACTTTTTCTCCCAAAGGAATACAACACAGGAAAAATTCAATTATGCTGCAAAAGTGAATAAATTTTGAAGAGTTCTGCTCAGGCCTCTGCCTGCACTGCCATTATTTTTAAGGGCATGGGAGGAACAGAAGCTTGTTAGAGGTCCGTCTGGATCTCTTAAAATGTATCCAACTGTTCTAATATCGTTAGAAAACAAAGTCCACGTGGTTGAGGGGGGCATCTAATTTCATGAATACACTTGCTCAGCGGTGTGAGCAGATCACACGGCGAGGAAATCAATATTTGCTTTTGAAATAGCTGATAATGGACTCTGTGACACAGTGTTCCTTTTTTTTAAACCGATAAGGCCCGTCATTTTTCTCCCTCTAAAATCAACCCTGGAATGAAATGAGTGCAGATAGAGGGACAGGGAACTGGGATGGGTGGGGGGGTGAAAGGTGCGCAGATGCGGGCAAGTGCATGAATTGCATCAGGTGGCAGCGCGCAACGCGGACCTGGTCTGCAGAGACCCCGGAGAGAAGGTGAGGAATCTGCATATGACAGATAAAACACCGGGAGAGGAAATAGAGGGGGTGCAGTAAGTGCTATTCCATCCCTGGCCAGCAGGGCCTGGTGAGCAGTGTGTTTCTGAACCTCTGGGAAAATGCTGCCAAGCGTAGAATGGCTGCACCCCCGTGTTTTGGGGCCAGTATGAAACATGCCCAGTGCGTCTTGTAGTGAAGGGGTTGTAGTGAAGTGGTAATCCTGCATTCGCACTGAGCAGTGAGGTGTGTACCATGGTCTAAGGGGAGGGTATGCTGCAGCTGGGCTTCAAAGCGCAGGCTTTCTGCACAGCCAGCAGGTCCAGGCCAGGAGGGGCACACGGGCCGCATCGCAAAGCCAGGGAACAGAATCGGAAAAGCTTCTCTAGGCTAATTTATTAGCATGAGGAGCACCCCCACTTACTCCTGCCACATGGCTGGACTTCATAAATCAGAGCGCAGACCACCAAAAGCTGGTACTACCACACCCTTCTGCTGAGCCTGGCTATCAGCCAGCGCTCTCTGCGTATCCTGGTAATTTTTTTTTTTTTTGAGAGGATGTCGTATGAAGCTCCACAGCTATGGATGTTAACCTGTCTTAGCCCAGCTATTCAGATAGTTTCTAGACTGAGGCCTCTCCCTCTGGTAGTTTGAGCGATGGGCACCCACTGCAGTTTCACTTATGTATGCAAATACAGCAGCTCCGCGTGTTTGAATATGCCAGTCCAGGCTTGAATGCAAAACGGCTCAGCAACGGAGCACTGTTCAAAATAATAATTTACAGCACGAGAAAGTCGTGCATCTTAATGTGAGAAGTGTTTCTGCAGCTCTGAGCAAAGCTGGATTTAGATCTGAACTGGAAGTAGCAGCTTCACAGCTGCCCTCACTGAGTCCATCCCCACTCCATAATGCAACACCCAGGGTTAACAAGTTGATGAGTGTATGAGCATTTCAACTGAGGTGCATATGAAAGTGTGTGTCTTCATATAAGTTGGTGTATGGTTGCCTGTAGGAGATAATGCATCTGAACGCATGCTGGGGATTTCAGAGCCACAAGCAGCACTGTGGACAAACAGCTGTAAAACCTGAGCACCGAGTGTGATGTCACATCTTCATTTGGGATGCACAGCATNTGCATCTGAACGCATGCTGGGGATTTCAGAGCCACAAGCAGCACTGTGGACAAACAGCTGTAAAACCTGAGCACCGAGTGTGATGTCACATCTTCATTTGGGATGCACAGCATAGGAGCAGGACCATCTTGTTTAGAGAATGACCATATGCTGCATTTTGGAGCCTGGGACTTGCTGCTTTGTGGGGACAATCTGTGTAACTGTGCCAAACAGCGTGTGTTCAATTATAGTGTCAGACTCTTTCTCTCTCTTTCACACACACACACACACACACACACACACACACACAAAGACAANGGACTTGCTGCTTTGTGGGGACAATCTGTGTAACTGTGCCAAACAGCGTGTGTTCAATTATAGTGTCAGACTCTTTCTCTCTCTTTCACACACACACATACACACACACACACACACACACAAAGACAATCAGACAAATGCACAAAGAGAGACAAAAAAAGATGAACTCCACAAACTCTTAAACCTATGGACACACACTGAAAGGGGAAGATCTGGAAACAGCCAATGATACAGCTGAGTCTGAAAAAATCGCAGAGAAATAGACACTTAGTTGTCAGCTTTATACAAGATGACTTACATTGTTAGACATACAAGGACAATTTAAGTAAGGTTATTCATCCATTTATAATGTAAAACACACAGCCACACACTGAGGGCAATGTAGAGTCACCAACCCACCTGAAGCACATGTCTTTGGACGTGCAAACTCCACACAGACAGAGTGGGAACCAAACTCATATCCACCTGCACCATCCAGGGCCTGTGAGGCATCAGCACCATCCACAGCGCTACTGCGCTGACACATACCTATAAACACAAGCTCTATGACACACACACACACACACACACACACACACACACACACACACATACACACACACGTTGGCAATGTGTGTATTCAGACCTTTAATCACCAGGCATGAAAGTGTCATATGAGTCATAGGACAGCAAAGAACAGCAGCACACAGCTGGCTTCCTGCTGGATCTGCCTGAGCTTGAGGGACACAGAGACCAGTACCTGGCATTCAAGAGTGCCAACATCTGGAAGCCCTCTCCTTTGTAAATCCGGCAATGCAGCCAGCTGCCCATGTTCCCTAAACTATCAACATCACAGACACATGGAAGATAGAGGGGCAGAGACAGAACGCTTGGGGAGAGACTGATGAGAAAGAGAGAAGATGGAGCAAGAAGGAGAAACAGTGGGAAAAGGGGGAGTTGGACTTGTTTGTGTAGTAAAGCGACCTCCTCGGAGAACACGTTCTCTAGCCAAGCAGGATGTCAGCATGTCGATATGCTCAGAGCCACCAGGTGCAACACACATGCAGGGCAAGCTGGGACGGCACCTTGCTGGGCAACTCTCACCCCTACCAAATGTCAAGTGTCTTGGGGTTGCCAAGGCGACAGCACCCCTTCACCTTGTCGGCTCTCTTCCACCTTCTCAGCCACAAGGGCCCCTTAGGATCATGGTGAGATTTACCACAGGCAGTCGAAACATGCCCCCTTCCATCCTTTGCCCACTAAAAAAAAACACAGAAGCAGCCAAAAGGACCAAAACAGGGGCTGAAAAATATGCTATGATTCCCCTGTACTGTAATATTTGGAAATAATAAATTAAAAGTCATGAGATGATATACATAATCTGATTTGAAGAGAATAAATATCTTGAAAATGTGTTAAGGAATGGTTCTAATTGTGACCGGGTGCAACCCAGAAAACACCGCAAACAAATAAGTGTGCAAATGAACAAATGACACAGTGATTAACACAGTGAAAGAATCGGGACCTTAAGTGGGAGGTAAAAGAGTGGTTAAGCGGGGGGGGGTAAGTAAAACGGCAATCTGTCGCACATTCATTTCACTCCAAAAAGGCATAAAGCACAAAAAAGAGCTTTTCTGACAAGCTTTAAATGACAGGAAGGAGAAAAGGCTCTGGCTAATGCCGAAAATAAAACGGAAATAAGTAGGAGCAATTTCCATCCCGTGTCGGCTCGAGCCCGGCACACCAAACAGTCCTCACCTGAATAATGCACATCCATTCTGGGAGTGGAATTTCTCAAAGGGGGATTTGGTTTCGCAGTGGAGGTCACCTGGAGGTGACAGGAACGCTCTAGACTCGCCACCGGCTTTTAGCGCGGGCCTGATCCCTGCTTAACTTGGAATTCCACTCAGACCAACCTGTGTAGCTCTGACCTTTTCCAGTCTTCTACCTTATTTAAATTTAAATTACTGTGCCACACTATCGGGAATTTTTAGGGATTTCTAAAATGTGTCTCGCCTTCTCTCTCCCCCCCACCCCGCTTATGAAAAGGTCTACTTTCAGTTTGCGGGTTTTTGCGCATAGTGTTTGTGTGCGAGAGATAGAGTGAGAGTGAGTGTGTGTGTGTTTGAAAATGTATAAGTATGAATTTACGACCATCTAACTACGTGTATCTTTTTTGTTTGCAAACCAGTGTGTATTTTTGTTTGACGCAGGCTTTTGAGCCTGTGTGTGTGTATTACACATACTTGGAAGCCACTGTGCACATCTGTGTGTGTATGTGTGTAAGCCCTTCATTTTAATACTATAACTCCGGTCAGGCAGTTAATTTTGCTCTTGATTTAGTCGTCTTTGCCTAAGGTGGCAGCTCAGCAACAGAGAGCACTGACAATAACATTTGGAATGTATACGCTTTCAACAGTAGTGTAGGCAAGATGAAAAAGCGAGATGCATTCAGTGAAGTGTACAGCATTATGATAAGTCATAAACCCCGATACAGCCTGAAACCCAGAGCCACACACAACCAGAAAACTGAATCTAGGAATGAGTGAAGATGGAATTACCCATCGGATTTAGTGGTCTCTGCCATTTGTTCTTAACAGCGAGTAGTGTACTTTAGCCTGATTTGAATATTCTTTGTTAATTCCAGTGATGGGCAGAATTCTAACAGCACTTTCACTTGGAAAGCAGGCAGACCTAAACTCGCACAGGGCTGAATGCGTAAGAAAAGGACATCTCTGTCTCTCTCTCTTTCTGTGTGCGGGCAGTTCATTAGTGTGCAGCTCTGCGCAGCTGGCCCAAGGGACTATGGGTAATAGATTAGGCACTCCATTACAACCGCGACAGAGAGGAACAAACAGTGCACCACAGGCCCGCCGTGCGAGTTCCCGCTTCAAGCAGTATTAGTCCAGGTCAAAGCCCATTCATCGGGACTAATGCTAAGACAACGTCCAGGATTACAGTGTAATTAGGGTCTCTTTCATCCGCCACGTTCCCCTTATTACTGCGCTTCTTAAGCCCTGGTCCCTGCCCCACCACACCACAGCCGGCTTTTGGTCTGTTAGCCTCCACGGAAGTGCGCCCGCTTTAATGAAGACCATCTCTCCTACTATAGAACGAACCTTTATTACTGTCATTCATTGCTGCTGCTATTATTACCGCTATTCCCGTGCAAGTTTTGCATGGCAAACAACCCACTAATAGACGTAGACTTTTGTAGATCTACAAAGAGGAACGCATTCCTGATGGTTCGTCGACAGGGCATTTGACGAGGCACAATGCAAATGCCCTTTTTGTCCCATTTATTTTCCAGCGCAGTCCCTCATCCATTTGTGCATTTCTGTGGATAAAGAGGACAGCTAAGACAGTGGATAACACTGGTGGCGGATGGACAGGTCAGACAGCATGGCTTGGCAAAGCGCATGCTCATCTCTCTGTCTATGTGTGTGTGTGTGTGTGTGTGTGTGTGTGTGTGTGTGTGTGTGTCCATATGACCCCAGGTTATATAAAAGTCAGTCTACAATGGCAGTGTTCATATTGCAAACACTTCGAGCCTGCAGGTGGGATCTTTATCATTTTAATTGTGTTTTTTTTAAAGCAAAAATTCTGCCGCATCATTTAGAGTCATCTGTTTGTGTTTTTTATCTGAATCTGTCAACTTGACATTTAGTTGTATAGTTTAATGAATACATCACATATATGACATGGATATGAATAACAAGATGTAGAGACAGTACTATTATAAAAAAAACTTATGATTATATCCATAGATAATAAAACAAAAAGAAGCTGAGAAAGTGGTCATCCTCCTCTCTGCACTGCATGAACTAAAACTAAAATACCATGAAAGACATCACATCCCCTATATCTCGGGATGGTCCACCATCACACAGTACTGCCCACATAGTGACTGACATCCGAAAATTCCAGCACACGCACACGCGCGCGCGCACACACACACACACACACACACACACAACTGCAATGTTGGAAACCCTTCAAATGACTGAAACATCTAAAACAAATAAATAAATAGAAATTATTTTTATTTTCTTTCCCTCCCTTTTCTGCCCAAAAGCTTCGTTATACATGCAAATGAGATTCTCTTCTTCTCTTAAAGCGATCCCCCAAGCCAAGAGCCTTGGCGCAGGCCCATGGAAAAGTGGGCCAGGGTGAGAATGTGCACTAACAAAAGCAGTTTTGTGTGTGTGTTGGGAGGAGGTAGGGTGCGGGGGGGGGGGTGATTGAGTGACACAGCGCCCCCCGGCTGAAAGAGCAGGCCGCACCACTGCTGCTGTGCTCTTAATTATGGCAGCGGCCAGTCCGCCTCAGTTGCTGAAGGGCCACCAGCATGTCTCATCACCAACAACGGCTGAGTCGTCCCCAGCGGAGGGCTGCTTGTGAAGGGCACACGTTTCCTCCAAAGTATGTTATTTTCACAATATCTCCACCATGATTCGGCTGCACAGTTCCCAATAAATTGCTTTCCCTGACTGTGTAGTCCTACTTAAATGCAAAGGCTGTACAGTGTCCTGCATCCTGCACACAATCCCTAGTAAGGGAAGCACAGACTGCAGCCACCCGCTCGGCTTCACCACTGCCGCAGGACCCCTCGCTTAACTGGGGCAGAAAGTGATCGTCCCCACCCTAGAGCCAAATAGCCTCTCTGAGGCTCTGCAAGTTGAGCTCCCAACAACCAGCATCCTCTGGATGCATTTTTTAAAATGCTTTTTCTTTGAAAACTTTGCTCCTGCCTAAAACAAGGGCATTGAGGCTGTCCACCCTCCACTTCTTGTTTCTGAGAGCAGCACAGTGCATCTCCGTGCCTGAGGTGATGTGGCAACACAAGGATACCCCTCCTCTGAACAGCCCAGCCTGGTCTACCTTCCCCCGTCCCCCCTTTCTGGTGAACATCCCTAGCTTGGGCTCACAGACTGTGGGAGATCGCCCCCAAATCCCTCTGCCGCTGATTGTGGGTAAGCAAAACACACTCCCTGTTTCAAGATAACAAGTCTTTGAAGGCGCTTGATTGCGTAGGTGTGTGTGGGCGACTGTGTATGGAATTAAAAGAGCCACTTCCTTTCGACGGCGAAGCGCGGATTTCCGCGCTGTGTGGAGAGAGGTTAATTGAAGGGAGTCGTGGCCAAAAGCAGGCTTTGCGAGGTGACGGCTCCCATGCAAAACTCCATCCCATCCCATCTCATTCTTAACAGCGAACCGGAGGTCCCGTGTGAATTACTGCACCCCGTGCTGGCGGTGGCTCAAAGGCCGGCATTTTTGTGCTGTTAATTTATTTCACCTGACCTGCTCAGTGGTAAAATAGAGTAGCGGGGGAGGTGGAGACGGTGAATCCTGGCTGGGTACGGCACACGGGATATGCCGGGTCTCAGCAGAGAGAGAGGATTAGCGAGTGCACACACGCCTGGTATAGCCGCGGGCAGGATGCCCCTTTGTTTACGTGCACTCATCCCCCTCCCCAAGTCTACCATGCCTTATCCCCCTCATCGTAAATTATGGAGAAGTGTGAGCAGTATGGCAGCAGGACAGCAGGGATCGGAGTGGATTATCCAGCCGTTGGGTGAGCAGGGAGTTCCAGCTGCCAACCGTGTTTAATGAGAACCCTCTGTTTTCCTGGGCTTATACACAACACACTAAACACACTGCTAATGGGCTCTACACACCGCCACTGCTCTGGTCGAGCATGGTGGGGGGGGGGGGGCTTCGCCCTCTCTACCTTCAGGCCAAAGGTAACCACCAAGTGGGTCCAAGCATTGGCACACAGATTAGATAGCACACGTGGAACTGGAGCTGGGAAAAACCAGAATATAAGTGTAAGGTGGATCACCAGTAACCACCACCTGTTTGTTGCTGCACCCCTCTGTGTGTATGTGTGAGTCCGCTTTTAGCTCTCTGTCAAATGTGTGACAGAACAGACTGACACCGCTGTCAGGCACAATGGGATGCGTACCTGTCTGAAGGGTTCCTTTAGGGGAAACTATACAATACTTTGTGTGTGTGTGTGTGTGTGTGTGTGTGTGTGTGTGTGTGTGTGTGCACATGCGTGCAGACAATGCTGTGAATAACCCTCTCCCAAGAATCTAGACACCAAAAACAAGCACCATGTACACAAACACACTCTCGTACACATATGTACCTTAAAATAAGCTTTGAGAAGCAGCCTGTAACCCCACTAAAACAGCGAGTCCTTTCGGAAGCACCGGCACCATGAACCCGCCTTCATCCTTGTGCTTCTCGTTCCCAGTTAGGGCACGTCGCAGCCAGCTTTGTGTCCCGCTCGCCAGGGAGGCAGCTGGAATTCTAACGAGTCGGCTCGCGCAGAGAGCAGAGCGGTGGCGTACAGACCTGCACACGGGAACGTGGGACCGAGCCAGCAATCAGACAGCCAGAGTTAATCGTCTATAATTACAGCACAATGATTCACAGACGGGCGCCAACCACGATTTTGCACAAAGTTCCCTGCCTGGGTCTGTGGTGCGGGGACCCTTGAGCCGGACCTGCCGTGTCAAATACATCTCAGGAAGGTGAGCTTTTAATCTGCCTGGCGTGCAGTTGGTCTGGCGCATGGGGGTCAAGCTGGCCATGCTCACCTGGGGGCAAGACACGGGTAAAGTGAAATGCACGCACACACATTTGCGCTCATATATACGTACAATCTCCTAAAAAGCCACACACACACTCCCGGTCTCCTAGAAAGAGAGACACGTGCACACAGAGCACCTGGAGACTCCAGCAGGTCTGCTCAGCCAGGGAAGTGAGAAGTGATTAGCGCTGGGCTTCGGGGAGTTGGCTGGGCCGGGGCCTGGCTTTTATTAACACTCACAAATCCATTCCTGTCCACGGCGCGGCAGTCAGCAACCCTCTGACGACAGGCGCAGAGCTGGTGGCGCCGCAGCCACGGTGCTACCGCTCGGCGCTCCTCAGCACGGCAGTAATGAAGCCCACAGCCAGGTTGTCATTTACCACCCTGTTGCTGTGATAATGCGGGGTATCTCCCCCTACCCCCAGGGGCCAACACCAAGCCTGCACCTGTGCCGAAACAGCAGCTAAAATAAGACCAGCTCCATGCGTGCTGCTGAAAGCGCCGCCGGAAATTCTGGAGAGAGGAACAGGTGGCACCTCCTTCATGTGCTAGAGACGTGCCATGAACCTCCTCGGCAGGCTTCGTCTCGGCCTGTCTCCTCCTGTTCCTGAGCTGCATCTCCTCGTGTCACACAATGATCACTGAACCGCCACACGCTTGTCTAACACCAGCCACAGACAGCACAGATATTTGCGCGGTGTTGTTTTAGTGCTGTGCCTGTGTATAGTCCTACTGGACAGAGCAGTCCTCCAAATGCTGGTCTACCAAACATTCCCTGTTTCGCACAACGTCTCACACACACATACAAAGGCACCTGTCTTTCTCTCTTTCTCATACACTCCCACCCCTGTGATTTTATGAACTGTGAAAAAAAGAGCCTATTGTGCCACCACCTATAGGACAGTGTGCTTCTTTAGTCTGCACTAGCTGAAGCATGCTCTCTGGAGACAATGGTAACAAAAGTGCAGCGAGCTTCTGCAGATAGTGTCTCACTGGCCTGTGAGTGACAAACTCGTTTGTGGTCTGTAACTGTGATGACTCTACTGTTCATTGATCTGGTCCCCCGGAACATCCCCTAATGTGACAGCACAAACAGCGTTGCCTGTTGTATTTGTTACACGAAGAAGCACTTCACCTGACTGTGCAAGGTCTATAGCCTTTCTCACTCATCTATATTGACCGTGTCATGTCTTCAGTCTTCAGTAGCTTTCTCTCTCGTGAATAAACTGGTGCCTCACGCTCCTTGCACTATAGTCGTGTTACTCTTCATTGACTCTGGACAGGGATATGTTCTCTCTGTGGAACCTTGTAACACCTCCTTGGTGGATCACCTTGAAACGAGCTTCTGACCTCCTCTTCCCCTAGTTGTCACCACAGCCCATCACTGCTTCTTTACCTTGCAGATGGTTCACATGTTGAAATCCTACTGTGAACTTGCATGCCATCCCTCTTATCCTCTGCCCCGCACAATCACTGAGGTCCTCCTAGCTGGCCTGCTGTCATGGCATCACCTAGGAAACCACCGGGACTGACACATTAATAGCCAAGGGGCCACCAGTGATAGCTGGCAAATAACACCATAATCCCAGGCAACAGAATCCAAACACCTCTCCCAATGGAGACTAATTATTTAGCTTCAACAGACAGTAAAGACAAACACACCAAAAATGAAATTTTACAGAATCCCCACACAGCATGCCAGGAGATTGTCATGGCTGTTGGCAGGCTATAAAGCCAGGGCATCCCTTCAGACCAGGCAACAGTCACAAAGACCGTCTTTAGACAGGTGTCCAAATGACAAGCTGCCCAGAAACTAGAGGAACCATTAAAGTAATCGACCAGGGACAAAAATACAGATATTGAACAGTTCACACTACATTACAGCTCCTGCTTTCTGCTCCAATAAAATGGTGTATGGCACCATGTTGCTGCATCTGTATGCAGTGCTAAAACTAATTATATTTCAAGCAAGACTACAACTCAGCTACAGTTTCATAACATTTTCCACAGCGAAGAGGCTGTAGCCATAAAGGGAAAAGGGAAAGAAATCACACAGTGCTACTTCATCTCATTTTCTGGAGGAGAAGACCCCATGCAGTTATTGGTTATGTTCAGTTATGTTCTGTCTGTTAAATGCTCCTTGCTCCCAAACTCCTGCCCCTGGGTGGTCGTAACCACCGCTGCGCTACCCTCGACACGTACGGGTTCCTTCATCTCACAAAGCAAAGTCCGGATTCTGAGAAGACGGAAATAACAAATAACACTTTTGTTTTTTTTACTGTTTTTATTATATTAAAAAGTACTGAATACAAATTACATTCACAGGTACTTCTTTTGGACTTTCAAAAAGCCAAAAGTACTTCTATCGCTACTGTGTGGATACATATATCGAAGAAATGAAGCAGCAGCCCAGCACGAAGTGAAAACTGTCTCAATAAACACACAATGATATATATATATATATATATATATATATATATATATATATATATATATATATATATATTTAATACTATATAAATTATCCAAAAATACAAATATTTATTAAAGCATATGCAATGCCAGTTCTGATGATGGGGGGTAATTTTCTAGGGGAACCCCAAATACTTTAGGCCTGATTTTTTTTTTATTACCAGGCCAACAAAATTTTTTAAAAAGTAAAAAAGCAAGTGGCACTTAGTGAGGGCCACTTTACCAGTGAGTGGCCATTAAAATAAAAAGGCAAGATGCATGAAACAAAGCCAGTGGATTTTGAAATTGGGTGACCGTTCCATTTCAAAGAAAATAAGTTGCTGGAAATCACCAGTCAGTGTTCTTTCCTTTCCTTTCTTTTTCATCCCCCTATGGCTCTGAAACATGGTCTTCAAGAGATTCAGTAGGAAAAACCTCACTATAACCGAGGGTAAAAAGATTTATGGGAAAAAAAACGCTGTCTTTAGCAGGCTGTTATATGGAGTCTGCAGTGGCACAATACCGTATCTTGGTAAGACAGAATCTTAAGGTCTATAGAGTCTACTTGTCCAAAGCCATGTTCTGTGGTGATTAAACTACACAACTGGGTCTTTCCTGTACTGGACTGAACTTGTTTGTCTTATTCCTCAGCTTTTAGTTTTCTCCTGGAACAAGTGCTTTGACACAAGCTGCTCTATTTTGGAAATTCTCTGTAGATACTTTCACTGAGGAAACCCTTTACTGCAAAAATCTTTCGAAGGAAACAAGCGTGATCTCCTTTAAATAGGCAGCTTTCTGCCAGCGCCTGGGTTTATTCACAGGGAAATGAGACGGAAAAAGAGAGGCTAGCCATTGCGCAATACTTTCTCGGGTTACAGGGCATCATTAGCTGATCAATACTACTCCTCTCTCTTTCTATCTTGTTGTGGAGACACAGGACTGCAGCCAAGAGCAGAGGCTGAAACCTACCTGTAAACCAATGCTGAATACTTAGACAGCCGCCCAGCGGAGCCCACTTCTGAAAATGGCTAAAACAGGCCATAGATCACAGGGTCCACAAACAGACTTCTGCTCCAGCCCTGCTGTCCTCCACGAGCAGGAACAGGACAATACCTCAGGACAAGAAACCAAAAAAAGCCCAAAGCACTCAAAAAATCAGAGGTGACAAGTAATCCAGTCACAGCAATGGATCCCTTAGATAAAGATTATATCCGCACGAAAAAGGCCTCAGCAGTGATGGGGAAGTAGTTTCCCCCAGAAAAATGTGCTTTGGAAAGAAAAAAAACACACAAGAAAAATGTACGGTGCAACTTCTGAGTTCATCCTCGGAAAAGACAGTGCAGCTGTTTTAGGCTTGTTTTTTCTTTTTATTTTCCCAAGCAAATTTTATTTTTAATTCCACAACAAAACGGTGTACCACTTTGATATTTAATTCATAAACATTGAACAATAATGTTGATCACGACCACAGGCAGGGGTAGGGTTGGGTAGGAATACTCCTTGAAGTGCAGCAATGGAGAGGTGAGTGCACCAAGATCAGAGTTATTGGCAATTCGAGGGGGAAAAAAAGAATTGTCTTTTTATTTTGTTTTAAGGCAGTCTTTTTTGGCCGGCCCCCTTCTGTCGGTCAGCACTTGAAACTGCACCTACGGGAGGATAAATACGACTTACCACTCACACAATGGAACGCAATACATTCCATGCAAAAATATCTTAGAAAGCGACAGTAATATGAAAAAGCAGAAGGGGGAAGTAAAAAAAAAATCTAATAAGGGGTATGGCTAGAGAAAAGCATTGATGTAACATTCTGGTTATTTTGTAAATTAAAAGTGACTATGATTATACCACTAAACTCATGCCACTTTTTGGCTTTTTCGGTAAGTTAAGGAATCTCTCTGGGCCTCACTTGACACAATATTATGATCTGTTCACGCTGCTCAGCTCCTTTCTACTGTTTAGCAAAAACATACTTTTGAAGACGTTTCTCTTTGGAAACACCACCAAACTGAATGCTACTCTCTGGTCATACCAGTAAACTAGCACTGTCCTCTAGTACAGAAAGGGTTGTACCGAATAGGACATTTTTTAGCCAAGTTGATTTTTTCACTGTATGTAATGGATCAGTCTAAATAATAATATGTGCAGCAAAATGTGTGTCAGTTCTCTCCAGTGTAGGTATGGTATTGACACTACACCGTTCACAAATCTTTTCAGGAATGTAATGCAATAATGGAGCTAAGGTTCAGAAGAATGCCTCATGACCAGCATGAATATGCCCAACTGGATGTTGACAAGTGCATGCAGCAGAATGGATGTGGCCTGAGAAAGCAAAGCAGGGAAAGGCTTCATTGGCCATTTGCCATAGCTTACAGTAGAAATGTCTACCACCTCAAGAAGATGTGGTAACTGAATTAGAAAAGGTATTTCTATCCCATCCAAGTGCTTGTCCTGCATTTCCCTCTCCCTGGTAAGAAAGTGGGTTCAAGTAAAGGCCAGCCGTGCTACTGTGTCCACACTGATTGCCTGCCGGTTGAAACTGTGCCCACTGCACTGTAAGCCTTACAAGTGATATTCATTGAATGTGAGTGAACACAACAGCCCTGGCACACAAGAAAATGCCACCTCTGCACTACCCGACAGAGTAATAGTGATTACAAATACTGCAGACTTTAAGTATCTTGTAGTGGCTTTGGTAGTAAGATAGACAGTGTGGCTGGGCTTGGGGTGGAGGTGCCCACATGGGCAGACAGCAGGTTGTACCCACAGTGAGTTTTATTCTACAAATAAAAGCAAAACTCAACCAAAATGTGAACCTTTTTAGGGAGCAGAAGTACAACGGAACTAAACGGGCACAAAAATAGGAGCAAAGCAACAACAGAATGGAAAACATACCCTAAGCTTTTTCCCGCCAGTCCAGCCACAAGCCAGACTCAGAGTTCAGTGTCAAGTTTGCAGGGCAGCACCTTCCTCTGATGGCAACTGAATGGAGGCTTCCTGGTGGATTTCTTTTAAGCTCCTTGTTCCACACAGGCCACTAACCTGCTCCAGTTTTGCATGCATTATGGTCCTGATACTTACTGCACATGGGTCCCATCATGCCTTAGTGCAGCCATTCTGTAGTGCCTTTGATACCTGAAAACATCAGGGCCTGACAGTGCTTGATCGCATGTGGTGTAGGGTATGCTCATTCACGCTGAGCCTTTCGTTCGGTGACTTGATTTTAGTTTTGACTGAATCTATTGCACAATTCAACTTATTTCTCAAACATGTTAAACCAAATTAAGTTTCTAAAAGTGAGAGATGTGCATTTATGAAAATAAAATGTTTTCTTATTTAAGAAATGAAGCTATAATAGGATAAATCCTTCTTGATGCAGTGTAGATTGATCAGTCATTTCATATTTAAAGATTCAGAAGTTAAGAATGATTAAGTAATCACTGATTCACTAAAATAAGTAGCATTATTTTTCTAAGAGGCATAAAAAATTACAACCTTTACAATCACCTTACACTATTAGAATTGAGTAATTTCTTCCATAACGGTAATTTGGTTGATACTTCATCTTAAGCTCCTCATATCAATAGGCTTTAAAAATTGATAATATTGAAAGCTAAGTACTACATAATAAAATCTGCTTAGCAATAAAACATTGAACAATAATATTAATGAAGTGAATAAAAACGAATCAATAATAATGAAATGAAATTTATGTCAAATTAAGGGATGTCTTTGCTCAGAAAGAGACAAATGCATGTATAAACCAAAGCACCAGCTGTGGAATTAATGAATATAAATATCTTGTGCCAGATAGCTGCGTACAGGCTACTTACTGGAAGCTTGACCTTTTAGTCCACAATAACTGGAAAACTGAAAAGCAAATTTATTTATTGGGAGCGTCGCGCTATGAATCGGAAACAATCAGCTGATTCAAAAAAGTAATGTTTACCCATAGACAAAACCAGTACCATTAGGCGCTGCTTAGCACAACATGCCTTTATTTTTGTGTCTTGTTTGGATCTATGTTGACCCTTATTTTCAAAGCGTATACCCAACAAAAAAAGGAATCCATCTGGAATGAACTGATGTGAACGCAATGCCTGCAATGTTAGAATTCCACTGAAATGGTTTGCGGTAAAGGCTAGAGGACAACAGAAATACTTTTTGAATACACTTGCTTTCAGATGTAAATGTAAATGACAGCCTAAAAGTTGCACTAATATCTGACTTGTAAAGGTACTGTGGGATGTTAAAGTCATAGATAGAAATCTGATGACTTACATGACATAGTTTTTTTCAAAACCGTTATTTACAGGAAATTTTGCTCTCAGTGCTGCACATAAAGCAGGGTTTATACTGTTCGTTCTGGGGGGGGTGGACTGCAGATGGGACAAGGAGGAGATTTTATGCACGTTCTAATGAATGTAGGTTATATATAGAGGAGAATGAGGAAAACTGTCCTTAGATGCAACACTGCACATGTATACTGTTGGGTGTAGGCTGTAGACAGATGTTGGGGGTACAACCACAGATGGATGTTGTGGGTAGTCGGTAGATGGATATCGTGTGTGGGCCTTAGATGGATGTTTGGTGTACGCTGTAAATGAATGTTGGGACACGGACATGAGCAGTGGATGCAGCAGTCTTGGCAGACACTGCCAGATGTACATGGTATATTGTGTTGGATGCAGAATTTAGTGATAAACAGGGTATGGACTCTGCAGCCTGTTTGGACGGCCAACCCTTCCTACAAGTAAGGCTTCCAGAGGTATTACTCTGGACACAAATAAAAGGCTCAGCAGACTTTTTCTTTGGCTACGCCGGGAGAGGGAGAATAAAGGCAGTGAGGCAGAGCGCCGGGAAGAGAGGAGCCGCGGGCCGTGTTCGTTATCAAAAACACATTAACTGCCGTCGGTGTAGAGCGCTGCAATAATCCCCACGCTTTTCCAAAGGCCATGTTATTAAAACGCTCTCCGTCCAGCATTGTTTGAAGGCACATCTGATTGCTGGCTGGCCAGGTATGTTTTTTTTTGTTTTGTTTGTTTTCCTACATGGAATTCTGGTCCAAGGGCTTCTTTCATTAGCACACAACCATCTGCTGGGGAGCACGGTGCATTTCAACACGATCCTGTGCTCGCGCTTGCCTGGGTTTCAATCCCTCACTCTACTGCACAGTCCGCTTTATGGGACTCAGATGATGAATTACGCCTCATAAATTTCCATCTCCGCTTGTTGTTTAGCGGGGAAAATGACACAAATAAAGATTCATACCCGCAATAAACAATTCTGCTGTCTGTCAATATCATGGTAATAAGAGTCTCAAATTTGCCATTTTTTTTCTGCTAGCCTTAAAAGGGGAGAATGAAAGTGCCACATGTGTTTGTCCCTGATGGTGACGATATTAAAGGGGACAGATTTTTTTTTACCATTCGCTACCATATTAGTGCTGGTCTTACCACTTGGAAAACATTGATTTTAAATGTCATTCCCTTTCGTTTGAAA
Source organism: Arapaima gigas (assembly GCA_900497675.1). Taxonomy (NCBI): domain Eukaryota; kingdom Metazoa; phylum Chordata; class Actinopteri; order Osteoglossiformes; family Osteoglossidae; genus Arapaima; species Arapaima gigas. The sequence goes on along the minus strand of UFQX01000885.1, from coordinate 186,643 downwards.
CAAATTAATACAAAAGAAGATGGGGGAGGGACCTTTTTTAGAATGCCTTCTGGTTTGCTGCGCATCCATGATTACGGCAAACTGACAAGTAGAAATAAATGGGTTAGTGTGGATTAGTGCGGATCACACATTTGTCTCTTTAGTTCTCTCTACCAGCTAATTCACCCAGGAGACTAACCATTTTAACTTCATAATATTCCATTTTTGCATTTTAGTTTGCAATTAAGAGGAGCCATTCAACTCCCAGTTTACCCTAAATCCACAACTTAAGTCCCACAGAATCTTGGTCAACAGAGCTGTGGGCTTCTTTCAGTCATTCTTGGTAGCCAGAGAGAAGGCTCACTTTTGCTAATTCACTCGAAGAGCATCAAGTATATGGAACCATTTAGAAAATTAAAATTCAGACCAGAAGAACTGGGCTCTCTATAACAGCAATGATTTGGGATTGATTTTTTTTTATTTTTCTTCTGTGCTTTCTGTTATTTCTCTCGGCTCTGCTCTTTCCCACATACCTTTGTTTTGTTTTTCCTGTCTCCTCTCTCCCAGTCTAACTGCCAGTGAAACATATTGTGGACCCAGTGGGACATGAGGCAGTCTCATACCCACCAGTGGCGTCTGAGGGCAAACTGCAGGATGCTTTTGTTATGATCAGTGTGGCAAGGACAAAAAGCACTGGGGCACCTGCCCGGACTCCTCAATCCTCCCAGAGTTGGTGGCATGGCAGCCCAGAAATACAAGCCAGCTCCCAGCACGGCTGTGTCCGACCCTTCTTGCTTGAATGCCCAGGAAAGCAGCATCCAGACCCAAATAGAGGAAGATGGGATAGGGTTCAGATCCCTATCGTTGTAGGAGGGGAGGGGGTTCTGCTTAGCTGACGCCCGACTGGCAGCCGTAGCCATGGTGATGGGAAGCAGTGCATTGCAGCCAATGATTGTGGTCATGTGCCTGGTATTAACGTCATAAGCCTGAAATGATGAAAACCAATGGCTACACTGAACACAGAGTGTTACTTGTCAGGCTATGTCTATTTGACAAGCTTCCGCTATGTCCTTCTTCTATCTATAAACTGTGGAAATACAGAGCTATTGGCTAATGTGCCTCAAAAACATTCAGACCAGGGAATCCAGTGCAACAGTGGTCACAGCTGTGCAAAATGAGAACATCTGTTTTCTTCTGAACATTGATCCACTAAGAAGGATCAGACGTAGGAAGACCCACAGCAAGACAGTGTGTGTGTGTGTGTGTGTGTGTGTGTGTGTGTGTGTGTGTGTGTGTGTGTGTGTGTGTGTGTGTATTTGGGGTGGGTTAGTCCTCAGGTTAAATAATGGTTTCATTTCACACCCCACTACTGACCCTCATGCATCAAGTCCTGAAGTAAACCATCAGTACTCAGCATGAACTGCAGGACTTAGCAGAACGCACACAAAAGAAGCCTTAGATGGTGAAAAACCCCGTTTTCGTCTACAGCATCTGCCAAGCAGGAGAAAGACACTTCCCATTAAGCTCTTGGCATGTGAACCACTGCTATATAAAACTGAACAAGATCCACATGAAAGAACCTACAGGGGAAAATAATAAAAAACATATCTGCCACATCAAGGCTGATGCTGAACAGCTCCATGGTTGGGGTGAGGCAGCATGTGCCTGTAATCACCACTACAGTTGAATCACAGCAGTTTTGTCTTTGTTGGATGTGGAACACGAGTTCCTTTTGGACACACTACCTTCCATGCCTTGCAGAATGCCATACTTCATAGATGGAGGTCAGCTAAAAAGAAAAGCAAAGTCCCCATGCCAAAATCTTCCCATTAACCCTTTTAATGGAAGACTTCCGTGGGTTGGTTCTGAAGAGGATGCTTACTGGCATTACTAATGGATATGGTATGTTTTGTACAAATCAAAATGGATCTTACTGAACTGGTAAAAAAAAGATTATGACAAAAATCTTAAAATATTGTCATTTGAAAATCTGAATCTTCTTTCTTTCCACATCATTATTACTGTTACACCCTTTGTAGTGTTTTGTTATATAACCAAGGTTCTGAATTGGAAACCTACAGAAACTCACCCCTTTGTTGAAAATCTTACTATCTTACTACTGATATCAGGAATAGTATGCCTCCCTCTATTTATATTTGACTTGTTTTATCTAGTTTAAACATTTACAGAAATTTGTGGGCAAATCCACTAAAATCCAATTGTCAAAGTGCTTCATTTATGTAATTTCACATGAAGTCTGAAAGTGATTTTAACTCATCTGACTTAACGTGTGCCCAATTTTTCCATGTAACATTTTTAATTTTTCATCTGGAGAAAAGATCTGGCCAAATATATGAAGACTTGAATTAATAAAAACCTGCAGATATCAACACAGAAGTAACTAAAGAGAAATAATAACGTTGTGCAGAGTTGTCCCCTCCCTGGCCAGACAACACCAGTCTCTTCGTTTCGGATGACTGCGCGTGTTCTGGTGACATCATGCGACCCGTGATGTGCATTTTCCTCCCCCCAAGGAGCATCATACACCAGACACATATGACACACCCCCCAGCTCTGAGTGCCCCCCCTCACCCTTCCCCTGCACCCCCCAGAACTAATCCACATCAAGACCTTTCTGCTCATTGAACACAGTCCTCTGCCTCCCCCAGCAAGATCAGTTCCTTGCCTTCCTTCAGGGATTCACTGGAAAAAAAGTGCTTCTCAGAATATAAAAGCAAAAAATAATAATAATAATAATAATATGCTTGCAAAAACAGATTTGCATCATGTGAAAGTGTTTTTGTGCATTCTAAAAAGATATTTTTGGAAGCTTAGCATTCCTGCTGCTCTCTGTCTACTAAATGTGTAATATGTGCTGTTTATGCATACATTAAGTCATTTCCAGTAGTAAAACAGAGTGCTCTGGTCATGTATTGATTCCAGCAGTAATGCTGGGACTTCTTGTGTATTCAGTGCAGCAGTATATCATTCGTGTTCATGAAGTCATCCAAAAATTTCACTTAATCTGTTTAGTGTGTATATATATATATGTGTGTGTGTGTGTGTGTGTGTGTGTATGTGTGTTTGCTTAGCTATAAATTCATGGGCTACATGCACATATGTATCTTTTGCTATCCTTCTACTTTTTCAAAAAAAAAACACAATTTTGTCTGAAGTCTTTGTCCTTCTCTGTTGAAACTGCCAAAAGTGTTTTGTACCAACCATTATGCATTTCACATTTAATAGAGCAGAAACTTTGCTTTTCATTTATAGCTTAACATATTATTTTAAAAAAACAAAGGACAGTGGCATGGACAAAAATATTGGGACCCTTAACCTAATACCTCATAGCACGGTCTTTGGAGAGAATAACTACAGTCAAGTGCTTTCTGTAGCTCCAAACAAGATTTCTACACTTCTCTACTGCCAGTTTAGCCCACTCTTGTTGAGCAAACCGCTCCAGGTCTCTCAGGTTTGATGGCTGCTTCTCCCATCTGTCAGTTTCTTTCCACAGATGTTCTATGGGATTTAGATGAGGACTCAGCAGGTCACTTCAGAATGGTCCGGTGTTTTCTTCTCATCCACTGTGGGTGATTTTGAGGTATGTTGTTTCGGGTCATTATTCTGCTGGAGGACCCATGACCTGTGACAGAGACGCAGCTTTCTGACAGTGTACTGTACGTTTCACTCCAAAATGCCTTGATAGTTTTGTGATTCCATCCTGTCTTGCACATAGTCAAGGCACCTAGTGGCAGAGGCAGCAAAACAACCACAAAAGATCACTGAGGTCCTCCATGTTTCTCAGTAGGGATGGTGTTCTTTTTTTTGACAGTTTCATTTTGTTTTCTGTGAAGAGAAAGTTAGTGTGATTTGCCAAAAAGCTCTAATTTTGTTTTGCCTGTCCAAAGGACAACATACATTTTGGCAATCCCCAGTCTGGATTTTTTGATTTTCTCTCACAGACATGGGGTTCTCCTGGGACTTATTCCACAGAGCCCATTTTTATTGAGACAGCAATGGAGGGTGCAACTTGAAACTGTTGAACCTTGAACTTTAAGGTCAGCTTGGATCTGTTTTGATGTTTGTTTTGGTTCATTCTCCACTAGTTGAACAACCTTTCTCTTCAGTCTTGGGTCACTTTTTCTCACAGTCACCTCCAGGGATGTTGGCTACAGTCCTATTATGAGTCTTAAACTTCTTGATAATGTTGGCAACAGTGGTCACAGGAACACTCAGATGGTCTTGTAGCCTTTATGTTGACTGTGCTTGGTTATTACTTTCTTTCTAACCTCCTCAGACAAATCTCTGCTTTTCCTTCTCTTTTCATGCTTTTTGTGATACAACTAGTGACACAGAACAGCAGAATGAAGACTTTTCTCCATTTAAACTGGCTGAAGGAGAGATTATAAGATTTAAGACACCTGTGGTACTAATTAAAGCAGAACAGTCTGCTTGAAGTATCACTACAATACAGTTATTTCTAATAACTTCTAAAGGGTATCAGTAATATTGTCCAGGACATTTTAGATTGTCTTTGTAAAATAAGTAAGAATTTAATTCTTTTCACCGCTTTTTTGTTCTGTTCCACTGCAAACAAAAATGCATGTATGGATGACAAAAGATCTTTTAATCTTAGAACTTGGGGAAGAATAGTAATTTTTTAACTAAAATGCAAGGGTACCAATACATTTAGTTGATCTAATACGTATTTATTTACGTAGTAAATTGGAGCTGTGTTCATGTATCCATTTGCACAGCACAATTGTGAGCTGTATTTAGTTACTTACAGCTCTTAACCAGTGTGTTCATACTTTCATTCCATCAATATAAACGTGCACTTTGTTCATGTTGTCATTCCAGTACTAAATCTCAAAGGCACATTCAAACCACCTTTGCAGCAATGTACTAATGAGTTGTATGAGCATTTAGACATTATAGCAATGTGTCCTAGTTCTGTCCGTTTAATTATTCTAGCATAAGTAAGGCTGGTTGTTAGGTGTTTGAATAAGATAAACTGGGGAGGACTTTTCAGGGGTGTCGCCGACTGGCCTCCCTCACTGAGTAGGCAGACTGGAGCACCGCTCAGGTAGCAGGGGGTGGGCTCACAGTTCTGGTGCCTCACTACTGACATTTCACTAGAGCAACTTCCACCTCAGCAGCAAAACCCTTTTTCCAGACCCCATAGCATAGCAGGTCATGCCAACCCTTACGCTTACTGCTATGTCACAGCCGTCTCTGAAAGGTCATGCAAAAAGAACATTCCCATAAAAGTAGACAGGATAATACAAAAAATACCATTGTAAATGGAAGTGGCAGCGTGCACCAGGCAGCTGAACAGCACGGAGACAACGCACAGAGTCCAATTACCCAACAACACCGCTTAAAAAGGCACAAAGACCAGGGCCAATCCAGTCCTGGAGCTTTACATGTGGACCTCCAGCAAGCAAACTTCAAATGTGTAAACAGCAGATCATGCAGATAGTGGCTCGTGATTTGTGGCTCATTAGAGGAAGGGAAAGGAGCAAGAAAAAAGATGAAAAAAATCATTTTTAAATTCAAATTTAAATGAACCAAATAGTCACAAGTTGGGCTGCTGCAGGAACCAGCTGACCGTTATGATGTGTGACTATGAGTTCAGGTTCACAGATAACTTAACCAAATTAGTAGTTAACAACTCAGAACGTTAAGCAGAAGAAAGAGAACCACATAAAAATATGTGAATCATTGTGATGAGCACTGGAAATGACAGCACTGTAGAGTATTGGTTCACTGTCAGATGCAAAGCAGGATAAACCCAACCAAACAGAACCTCAGTGATAACTCAGCTGTGGAGAAGGCACAAGACAAGAGAGATCTTGTGATCATGTGGTGAAAAATGTGACACAATTCCTCTTGATCCAAAAGAAGCACACATAACTCGAGGGATAGAACTGCTTTATAGTAAATGAACAAATAAGAAGAATAAATAATGAAATAAAATCATTTCTACATCTGCTACATCTTTAAATAAAAAACTGTTTTAATGCAAAGGGCACAGTTCCCATATTAAAGCAAGTCACTGCAAGCAGAGCACACTGTGGACACCTGTATGTGTTTAACTCAGTCTATCCATTGAATATGGATGCGTAACATTCTTATTTTGTTACTGTTGCTTTCTTAAGGCATTAAAATTAATGGTCCATTATATCAGTATTGTTTGCAACATTAAAGTAGTGTTGACTTTGACTTTATCATAAGCTTATCTGGGTCTTATTTTTGGTAAAACTTTCCTGTCTGGCCTGTAAAGTAGCCCAAAAACAGAAAAAGGAAAGCAGTAAAGAAGACTGTCCAGTGGAATGCGACAGAACAGCCCAAGCAGATTGTTTCTGTGCATTTGTTTGTGCAATGTCTGGTTAGTCAGAGCTAAAGGGGTTTGTAGGGTGTATGACATAGCAGGATTCACGTGACAGTCCTCTGCTTGAATGCTTCACCGAGGACATCCTGTTACGTGTCTTCTTTATGCTGGTGTACGTGTGTGTTTGCGCAAGTGACTGTGCATTTGGGGGGGGGGGGGTGAGATGGCTTGGCTGAGAACAAAATTTGTGTGACAAGGTCAGACACTTGAGTGACAATGTATGTGTGCTATGCTATGTGTAAGAGGGACAGACAGTATGTCAGGAATGTGGGGTTATGCACATGTGTGCAATGCTGGGAATGGTTAATGGTTCAGTGTGTGTGTGTGTGTGTGTGTGTGTTTATTGACTGTGTGTAATGTTGCTGCCAGCATGATTGACAGTGCTGCTTGGAGGCCAACCCATGAATCTGGGACAGGTCACACATGCACATAGGGGGTAGAGGGACCCACAGGGTCTACCATTGCCTGTTTCCTGTGACCCTTCCGTTCATGGTGCAGTACATTTCAAATATTCATCTATGCCAAAATGCCCTCTTCCAAGCTCTCCCCAAACAGGCCTCATATCTACTTGATTTTTTTTTTTTGCCAGAATTCCATAAAATTTTAGCTGATGCTAAAAATCATTTTTACAGTGTCCCCTATTCATGTAGCTAGATATTTTCTGAAGGGCCTGCCGAATTATCACATGCATTTTTCATCCTGGGATACAAACCAAAAAATCTTATCGTTATTATTCCAGTTACTAATCCACAATGTTGTTTCCTGCCCCCTACAGGCAATCTGAATGCATTTCTATGGAAACAGTTCTCCTGAAACTTGTGTAAACAAATGTATGTCTAATTTGAGCTTTCATGTTTAGTCACTGGTTGTCTCTGAGAACTGAGCTGACATGGGAATGGGACTGAGTTCCCAATAGACTGTAGGGGTCATCAGCACACAGCCTACACGTTTGTTGATTTCCTTAGCCCTGCTGCTTCTCTGAAGTGAAGAAATAAGTAAGTCAAAAACAGACTGATCCCCACAACCACCATTTTGTCCATCACAGGTCCATTTTGCCCTTAACATGTCTTTTCCATGGCCTGCTAACTTCATCAGATGGAAAGCTGAGGAACCAAAGCTAAGGCTCAAAATGCCTTTTGGGTGAGGAAGCGTTCTAAGCAGCTTTTTATTTCCACTGGACTGATACCATATCCCAGCCTGGTGAGCTTCAGGAGAACACAGACAAAGTCCCCTTCAAGCCATTAAGATTTTTAAAGAGGTAATACCCACTGAAGGAGATACCTAAGCACCTGCTCCCTCAATAGCACAAGTTAGCAGGCAGCTGTGTGCAGGGGGACACTTGTACATCCAGCTGATCCCAGGGCAGAAAAAACAGCCACACTGTTAAAGACATTATCACATCTCTTGTCCAGTCCCAGGAACAGAATCGTATAGCTAAGTCTACTGATACTTAAGACGATCCTTATCTTTTCAGCTATACAATATGCAAAAGCTACTAAGATATATGGATTAATGGATTTCGCATTAATTAGTTTTTTGTGGGGGCTGATTGGATTACAGTGTTCTCGACAGAAGAGACACACATGCCAAAGATCCGTGTAATTCCAGCATTCATGATCTCTAAGTGGATTGTCCTACGGCTGCATTGTTGGCCATATGTCCTGCCGTGAACCACAAGGGCTAGATGCGCTGCTGTGGTCCTTCTGGACGGTGGGTTTCCTTTCCCATTTTGTGCTTGGAGAAGTCAATAATAGTACTTTCAAAAAATCTACTGGGGACATCAAGGAGGTTTGTATTTGAAACAGGTTCCAAATATCAGAAAGGGAAATAACCAGTGCAGAAAGTTGGTAGCACAGGTGTTTGTGGCTGACTTATAACCAAAAAGTTGGAGATGCTGTTTAGAAAAAGTGTGCAGTCGTGTAATTTGGGAAGATGGATATTTGTAGGCATTGTTTTAGAACTGTTCAGCTGTTTAATTATGTGAAGTGAAACAGGCAGTAAGTAAGTAAGCCAGGAAACATCATCGGGCTTCATTAGCAATGATCCCACAGTAAGGGTTTCATACTAATAATTAATTGTAGGTCTCGCTGTGTTCTTCACACCTGGCATAGGTGACAGTGTGAGGCTGAAAGCACATACTTGGTCGCACACAGTACACTTCTGCGTCCATCTTTCATTAAATAAAGTCGTTTCCCTGGAAATAGGCAGGTTTAGTCTGAGTTAAGTAGGTATGACAAACACAAGTTGAACATTATTCTCACCACTTGGGCTTGTACACAGATACTTCCCAAAAAAAGAAACCTTTGTGGGAGAATTAATTTTATTAAGGAATTGTTTATACCTGCTTCAACTGAAGGGCATTTACAGTTCTAGGTTTTAAAACTTTCTTATATGGTATGTTATACTTCTGTGTCTAATCCTGGTTGTAAATACCTTTTGGGTTTGGGAAGTTGGGTGGGATGACTTCTCCATGTACCTGTTTTGGTTGATCAGTCTAAAGGTAACCAATGTTCACTGGCCTGGTTTGCTACCGAGTTACTGTTCTGACGCTCAATACAAACTGTTAACCAGACGTGGGGGGGGGGTTTCATTGTCTTGGCGTTGGGTGTGGGGTCCCCCTGTTATCAAGATGTATTATATTAAACTTCTGATTGTGCTGTATAATTAAATTATAAATTAGAATGGCTTGGCTTGTTCTTTCTTGTTTGACAAAATTCTTCCACGTCTTCTCAGTGATTTATCTAGCCATTCTATATCTACTGGATTTTAAGCTATGGATTTCAGGAGTCCATTCAAATACTGCAGCACTGCTTATCTTGGTAGACTTCTATATCCCAAACAGGTGAGTGCACCCTGGTAGGATAGATTTTGCCTTTTCCCATCATTCTGGACCCCAGCTCACCACGTCAAAAAAGCAGACAAGAAACAGTGAGGTGTCCAAATACGTGCTTTGGTGCTGCCTGAGGTGAAAACACAAGTGAAGGCTACCACACATATTCAGGAAATAAATAAAGAGACAAAAAGTAAAAACAACCAGTATTCAATGAGAAGAGATGGTGCAAGATCAGGGCAAGATTTTGTTCGTCTTAGGATATCATGTAATCCTCTCATTCTCTTGCTGACTGCCCGGAGTGATGGTACAGTGGTGAAGGTGGCTTCATTATCCTATACCCTACTGAAAATTTTCCATTGTAGCATTTTAATGGCGATGTAGCAAATCCTACCAGCTATCAACACAAGCACTCAAACACAAATCATGCCAACCTAGAAGCACCACCCCAGGGCACTGGCTGGTGCTACTCAGTCTTCAGTCAGCAGGCCCATGTGTGGGTGGCGTTAACACCATAACACATACATCTGTACACATTCATAACAACCACATCCAGTGTTCACACATCTCCTGTTCCCTCCCATTCTTCTTTTATATGCAGTCTTTTATTGGATTTCCATGGGGATGTTCATCCTCATACAGAAACATACACAAGCATGAGCGTAGCCTGCACTGAGCATAATAAGAAAGGGTAAACAAATGTACTCCTTTTCATACTTGGGTGAAAACCACAGCCTCGTCTCCTTTTTTTGGATGAAGTTACAGCAGCTCTCATGTTGGGGAAAGAGCAAAAAAAAGCTTCAAGCCCAAAAAAGGATACTTTCAGAGGTCCAAGAGCGACCAGGAGGCGCTACCCTGTGATGCTGTTGCTAACACCCCCGATGAAGCCACCCACTCCACGCTGGGGTCATTTCTCATTCCCACTGTATGGGAGTGATTTAACTGAACTGTGATTTTGCCACCCTCTCAGTGGCCTGGACTGTTCCAAAGCAAATCCTCACCTCAGTTGGGGGCCACTGCCAGGAGGAATAAGGGGAGTGTGGGATGTGAGTTGCAGGGAGGAGGCAGGGTACTGGAGAACCATAGAGAAGACAAGCTTTTTTTCTTTCTTTTCCCTATACATTTTTCCAGCCATTCTTAAAATGCAGCCTTTCTCTATAAGCTCCTTGTAGTGCAAATCACATTTTAATTAGGTCTATCCCCTGCTAACAATCTGCTTCCTGCTCTGGGTCCAACCGGATTACCTGCTGCAGTCCCATCCACCTAAGCGGCTCAGCTCCAGCTCTTTAACCGTATACCTGCTGGCCTGTTCAGGCCAGCCAAATCCCCCTCTGGCCCTCCCTGCCCCTCTGTCTCTGAACGGACCTTAATAATAGGCTTTTCTGCTTCCAGAGATAACAAACAGTCTCTAACCAGGCAAACCACCACCGCCTCCCAGCCAAACAACCCACAAAAGCAACGCTGTGATTCACACGCTCCACTGGTACCTTTTCTTCGTAAGGGAAGTTTTGTTTTTTCTTTGTTTCCTCTTGCCTGTGAAGAAAGCCGATACATATATTATAGATTTGAAGTGCCGCGTGGAGGAGCGGCGGTTCGAGAATTGGTGGAGTCAAGTGAGATTCAGATCAAATGCCAGGGAACGGGAATTTCTGTCTGCTCCATCCAGGCTCATTGGTGCCGAGCAGAGAGAGCACCACCGTGGTTGTGACATTTTAATATCAAATGCTAGCGTGTGTTGGCTCTGATTAACATATGCTGGGATGAAAAGTCTCCCACGATGAGGTGGGGTGAGGGCTGGGGGCTGAGACACTACAGCATGCAGACCAGAGCAATGGGCACAGCGCTGCGATGCAGGGAATCACTCACACACTCCGGTCCAGCCTGCCCTCCCTGAGGGTATCCTTGGGTGCATCCTGGCTACATCAACTTTGGCAAAATGCCACATGAAGTTCCCTGATTTGTCAGGTCAAAGGTCAAGGTCACAGTTCCTACCATGACACTTTGAATTGCACATTACAGCTACAACTGGCTCAATGCTGAGCATTCAATAAAACCTGAATCACTGACTGGAATAAAAAAAGTGACATTTCCACTTGAAATGAAATGCAGCTTGATGCCCTTTGGTCAAGAGAATGGCAGTAAAATGTGAACAGCAGAGATAAAGAACATGGGATCTAGTTAATGGTTCTGCATGTTGTGTGTCGTCAGTATATTTTATGTGCGCAAAGTAAATTGGTGATCTTTTGGTGATCCAAAACGGCGCCGGGCAGGAAATGTCACTTTTGACTCAGGGAAGATCACCCCACTAAGCGCTGGCAAACAGGGGATTATTTTAGGTCAAGTTGGATAAGCTCCGGGCTTTTGTTCAGTGCTGCCCCCCCAAACTCTAAATCCCATTAAAGTCCCATAACTAAAGATTAGGCCCTAGTTAAGACCTGTCTGAAATGGAGTAGGGCGGTACCCCCCGCCTCGGTGGAGAGGGGCTTTGATGCACCAGGGGCTGCCGATAGCAGCTCCCCTCATCTGTAGTCCCTCCAGTCCTCCCTCCACCTGTTTGCTCTGCCGCTAACAGGCAAATTTAACTTGCTGCCATGACAACACTCTAGCTTTAGAAAAGGTACCAAGGTCTGCGATCCTAAACAAAGTAAAATATATAAAACAAAGAGTATAAGAAAACCGCATGCTGTTTCTGCTTTAAAAACAGTCGTTTTGATTTGACAAGGAACTGAAACATTAACATGGAGAAGGAAAGAACGCCCTTTATTTAACTCACCCCTATTAACAAATTTACGTTCTAATCTTTATCGTTGCAAGATGTATAAAATGGATCTGGAATCAGCTGAACAAGTAAGAATAAACAGCAAAGGCTGGGAAAAATGTAGCCGCTGAGTAATCAGTTTGCTTCAGTATTCCTGACTGGGGTGACTGTAAATGTCTGTATTGATGTTTGAAGTCAGTCAGAGTCAGTAATAATTTATACTTCCACACTGTCCACATTGAAGTATAAAGTCTGTAAGGCACAAAGTCATCTGACAGATAAACTCAAATAAAGCTGTTAGTTAAAAGATTTCATAACAGATGTTTTCACTAGAAGTAACAATCTGCCAACAGTTCATCCCATTTGCAAACCCTAATCACTGCACCCTCTGCTGGATACGCATATGTCCTTCAGATGCAGAACTTTTATAGCATGGCTGAGAATCAGCATAAGCAGTTTTTTTCTTTATGGCGTGCTGTCACTATTTTTCTGGCAAACAGAAGGGAAGGTACCAAGTTTCAGTGGAATGATGTGTTTACACTGCCGGGGGGTGGGCTGCTCAGCTAATATGGTGACCAGAAAGGAAGCTGGGATACATTTAAAGCCTGTGATTCGCCTGAAAAAACCCTTAGAGGTAGGAAATGTGCTTATTTCACCTTTTCCCAATCTGTTGAAAACGAGCAGGCTTTGGGTGTGGAGGATCCAAACACACATGCATTGTGGGCCCTTTAACCCTCGGACCTTTCAGAAGCCCCGAGTTGCCAATTCAAAAACGTCGTCCTTGGCAGAAAAAGGCAGAACACCAAGTTGAGGAGCAATCTAGTTTTGCTCTACCCTAACCAGGGTGTGAAACCCCTGATCTTCATGCATCTTGGGGGTGGGAGGGGGGGCAGAACTCACGCTACCACAGTAATACTGGATGTGTAAACACAGAACTGAACACTGCTCAAGTATGGGCTTGCTGACTGGTGCATTTCCCCACGGACCCTGCTCTACATCTCTACATCTCCCTAATGGTGACTCCAAATTTTCCTCAAGGAAAAGACCTGGAAAATCTGGTCTGCAGGTTTGACCGCAGTCAAGATCATTGTTCAACATTGAATAACTCCTCACAATTTATCAATAATGCAATGGTTGCATTTGGGATAGGACATTCTTAAATGATTATCGGCAAGACTGAGCAACTATTCTATGGACTTTGCAAATTTGGAAAAATTTTTGGGTTGGAGTTAGAAAAATCTTCTGTTTAAATAAATACAGTTTTTTGTTATATGTATTATTTCTTTTTTATATTTCATTAATTTGAATATTTAGTTATTTTTTAAGTTCCAGATGGGGTGGGAGGTATGGAGGGATTTAACAGAACAATAAAAAATAAATAAAAAAACATATGAGCCAGCTGAGGAGGTCTGGGCCAATGAGCCTAGCTCCTTCTATGGGTAGTTCCAGTGAAAATGTACACCTTTTCCATCTTTGTACCTGATGTATTTTATTTTTCTGTGAACAAAATTCTGCTGCAATCTCACGTCAGATGCCTTTGTTTTTGAACAATCGTGTTAATGCTTCAGTGCCGTTACCATGTTGGATGCAGCTGTCTCCTGGCCCCAGGGAACCTTTATAGGTGGTGTGCTCTGTCCCAACTCCCCCGTTCTCAGCCCACAGGGCATTAATACTACACCTCGTGCTAATGAGCCACCCACCCCACCAGGAACACTAATAACCATGTTTTTCCTGTCCCACCACAACCTACTGTCCAAACAAAAATGATCAGATGATGGAGTCGGCTAAATCGCATCACCCAACCTCCATCATCTTCCACAGAGGGATGCTGAGGGGAATAACAACATGAGCCCTGTTTCACTGGGGACTTGTGATTACCAAGCAACTGGCAACCTGGCTTCTGGCCACCTGCCCAGAGCCAGAGAGCAACCCGGCCAGGGACAGTTAGCCACACTCCCAGTGGGATGTAGCTGCGCCATAAAGATGGCTACCCACAATCCCCAGGTACACAGTCACTACTGTACTCTTTTTGACAATAGAACCAAATACACAAACTTGGATCATATGCTAAAATGCAGCCACAGTGTGTGTTTGAGGGGAAGGGGGGTCCTCCGAAAGATTTTTCTGTTCCCTGTTAGTCCTACCCTCTTTTTTTTTCTCAGACATACCCCAGCAGGGAGGAGAAAGAACAGGCCATTGAAGATAAGCTTGGAGAAACAACAGCATAAATAATTCCAGACCCCTCCTGTTAAAAAAAAAATCCTAAAGAGACAGATCACATCCCATTTCGAAGCCTCTAGTTTCAACAATGGTTTGGTACCCTTGAGAAGAACTCAGCAGGGAAAACTTATTGAGAAGTGTTCATAGCGCCATGAGTTCAAAAAGCTGTCGGTTCCTGGTCTTGGCTCTGATGTGGTGGACTGAGCTCTCCCTCTTCCTCAGAACTGCTGAGTTCCTTTCAAAATTGAAAAAGAATTCAAAACACATCTCTTTCAGGCCAATTTCTCTAACTTCCTAAATGTTTCGTACACTTGCCTTACATCATCTGTCACATGCCCTCTGCATCTCCTATTACACTCAATCCTATAACCAGCTATATGTATAATGTGCACCGACCAAATCGGTGTCATTGGATAAACTGACTATGCCTAGACAGTTACATCTGTACTTATAACTCTTTGTTTGTTCTGAAATGCATTTTGTGCCTTGTGTTTATCCAGACTTGCACAGTGCTTTCAGAAAAGTGGCTCCCTAATAAATAAACGTAAATCTAAACGTGAATTCAGTGCAGGGAAGATGTCGAGGAACATTTATAACCACCAGCACAGTTTAGTACAGTGACCTTACTGAGTAACATTCCTGTCCTGGAGGTGTGACTTCTCCCTTGCCTTGCTGGGTCCTTACATCACCTTCATCACCAGCATCAAAGATGTGCTGCAGCCTCCATCTCTGTCACCAGTCATCTTTCTCACTGTGTGAGGACTGATGGCAGCACATCCTCCCCTTCCTTCTAAAGCCCAGCCACCCACTTAAACAAGCCATGTTTCTTTCATCCTCTGGCAAACATTCTCTCAACTAATTAGGAAGAAAAAAGAAATCCCCCCTCCTCCAAATAACCACTGACAATGCATTTCCACAAACCCCAGCTACCCTCACAAGTTACAGATCCTCACCCACCTCCACTTCTGAGGGGAGGTCCTCTACTGCCTACATACCATGTGCACAGTCTAAACACGGTCTGTGTCATCCTTGCACATATGATCTGTGTCTGTCTTGTATGTAATATGATGGTGAGGACCATGAACCAAAAAAAAGGCAGGTGGACTGACGACTGGGACAAACGAAAAGGGAAAAAACAGACTCAGCTTCATGAGTTCTGAATTTTGACCATTTTGTTGTTGTGCATTTCTCACCATTTAGTAGTATTTTAAAAGGGACCAACAACTGTGCTTTCTACCTATAAAGCAGGGTAGCAGGTAGTAGAGTGGAGCCACTGCATTTAAACTCAGAAGACCCAGGTTCGAGTATCCTGGCGAATAATATTTACCCTGTATAGCTCCAGTAAAAATGACACAGCTGTATAAATGGGTAAATGATTGTACGTAGCTTAACATTTTACGTCACTCTGAAGAGTGTCAGCCAAACAAATAAATATTTCATAAAGTTTTTAAGCCCCACTTCTCAGGATGTCTATACCCCAGGTATCTGCCCAGCTGTGTGTGGATTCAGAGCCCCAACCATGCGGAGGCCTGTTCCCCACTATAGGCCACACAGTGCACTGTCTGCCTGTCTGAAGGTGGCCAAGCTCCTTTACCAGAGCTCCGAGGGAGGTGGGCCACAGCTGCAGAGCCGGGGGCTCGGGAAAGCTTTGGGGATGGGCTCACTGCCAGACTCCATCAGGGATGCTTATTTCAGTGAGAGGGTTGCAGGGGCATTCAGTTCCCTGTGGCTACACAAAGATGCTCCTCCTGAGGGATGGAATGGATTGTGGAACACTCTGCAGAAACAATTCTTTATTTTTCTTGGCAAACTGATAAAAACAACTTTGTGTGTGTGTGTGTGTGTGTGTGTGTGTGTGTGTGTGTGCCTGCGTGGAGTTAAATGCAGCCAGTTGTGAGGTTCTGTACAGTTGATTGTGTGGTTCTGTGGACCTATTCAGTTATGAGGTTACGCCGTGTGGTTCGACAACAAATTCAGTCTGAAGTGTGACTCTGGGGGAGTAAACATAGTTTGCTGAGGACTGTGTGGGAACAAATACAGGTGGCAGCCTAGTTCTGTACAAAAATAAATGTGGTATGTTGTGGTTCTGTAAGAATGGAGGGAGCACAGTTCATTTGTGCATGACTGGACTTCAGGTGTCCAGATACTAGAAGCTCCAGGGAATCACAATTTTATTTTTTTTATATATATATATTTTATTTTTTTTTTTTTTAATTGTGGTTGGTTCATCAGCAAAATGAAGCCCAAATTGTTCAAATTTATCAGTTTAAATACTGAAGTGATTTTAATACATATATCTTTCAATACATATTTTTTCTTTGTAAATGCAGAATTAGAACTAACTTGGAAGTCATTTTTACTGTGCCAGCCTCCTCCCTCTCGATAAGACAATCTGGAATTTTTCAAATTTATTATTTTGCAAGCGTACAACTCTAAATACAGCACTATATATATATAATTTGAATTTAATTTAAAAAAAATTGTTCAAACAAACAAAAAACTTACAGTATTACTATTATGCTGAAATGATTTTTAAAACATCTCATATATGAATTAACTGGAACAATGGGTTAGTTGCATGTGTGGTTCTGTGGGAAAGAAATGCGGTATTCTGTGAGGTTCTGTGGGAAATACCTCGTGGTTGTCTTTGGGAAATGGGGATCCAGCGTAAATAGAGTTTGTGAGAATGGACAGGCCCACCGGAGCACAGCTGTGATTAATCCTCCTTGCCCCCTGTTTCCTCTCTCACTGACTGCTCTTCCACATTCCACCAAACAACCACCACCCCCGCTGTCCATAAACCACTTCCTCTCCCTTCCTTGGGGGCAAGCGTCAGTAGGGGGTCAGTGGCTAGACCCCAACACAGAGCTACATGGAGCAACAGGGACCCTTGTGTGGTGCCGCTGTGCACACTACTACATCCCCTTGACCTCACAGTCTCCATCTGGCTGATGGCTTTGTGTTGTGCGTCTGTTGTTTTCTAGATGCCTTTTGTTTCAGAAGTGGGCCTGAATAAAACAGGAAGTTATCGCCACTGAAGTGAAACAGCTTGTTGTAATAAACTGTCACTGATGAACAAACTACTTGTCATTATGTGATGCTCAAAGCAGGGAACAACCACTAAAAACTAGAACATGCACAAAAATAAATGCAGTCATCATCATTATCGTCATTCAGATGTGAAATATTTGCTTGGTTTAATTTCTATCAAGAGAAAAATTTACATTTACCAAGCTGAAGTGTTCAGATTTTTCCCATTGCTTTACCTGGAAGTTCAAAACAGCCCTAGTGTGAAACAAGGAAAAAAATGGGAAATAAAAATAAAAAACATTTGGTTTCATAGCTTCTCCAATATTCATGTTCCCAGCAGGAGTTCCAATCCATTGTTTTCCATTACAAATAGATAAAATTCAAATTGACCTACATGCTTTCCTGACTGTCAAAACAATTCCTTCCCTGCCCATAACCTTAAGTAAGTCTGAAGATCAAATTGAACATGCAGTCTGAATAAGCAGTCACTGAAAGCTGCTATTTACTTGTTTGAAAAACAATAGTTTCTATTTCTGTTTCCAGGTCTGAGCCAAATAAGCTGCGTGTTTGGGAAGGCCACTCACAGCAGAGCCAAATGTGGATGTAGATAGACTTTGCAAGGGGGCATTATAGACAGCTGGAGAAACCTTGCTGTGGGCGTAACAAAATGTGGAAGAGACGGCCCTGATGATGGCACAGATGTTCCGACTTGAAGTGTTTTCCATTTTTTATGATTGCTCGTTTGTTTGTTTGCCTGAGCCATTAGCAAGCCATGTGCCAACATCACTGACCTGCCTGGCAGGACTTGGATAAAGTGGGTTGATCCCACAACAGTGAACTGGGGTGCAGGACAAAAGTTGGACCCTCCACAGGTCGCAATGTAAATTCCCTCCATTATAGAGACTCAGTGCTGCCAGAAGTATGGCTGCTTCTGCAGACGTTCATTTCTAAGTGGCCTGAGGGCAGCTTCTCCCACAGAGACTCCAGTAGGACTGGGTCCCGGTGCCAGAGTTGCTCGTCGTACTTTGACATCCAATAGCAGGCAAAAGATCTCCTCTTCTACATCTAAAGGTGCCACTGCTGCACATTGTGTGCACTGAACCTTTCCATTGCCCATGATCACTGCCTAACTCCTCCCAAAAGGAGACCTGCCTCAGGTTCTGTGCAATTCCTCATACACCACACATATTCAGTCACTCAATCGCTGCTGTCAGTTACACTGTTTTTGTGCAATTTCAATTGGTGCTACATCTAAACATTTATATTGATATGTTTTGTTTCGCTAAATTCCAAGGAGTCCGCCAAGAGAGTGGAAGCGGGGTTGAGTGTGTTTGTCATCGGAGAAACGGAGATGCACGACCATGTGTGACACACCATCCCAGAGTCCACATCTCTCCGATACACACCTCTCTACATTCTTTGGCAAAATCTCCTTTCAGCCACTTCGGTAGCTTGACTCCTACTGTTTTTTCTTCTCATTGGCCTAGTAATCCAAACTATACATCGGTTATTATGATTAATCTGTTATTTTTGTTAGAAGAGTTTACTCAAAGTGATTTATAGCATTGGAACCAATTACACAGCTGTGCATTTTACTGGTATAGATCTGGGTAAATATCATGGTCAAGGTATAGTTGGAGTAGTAGGGGATAAGGCTAGAACCAGAAACCTATATGTATAAATTGTCATGCTACCTACTGGATGTGTTCTCCACAAGATTGTCAGCTTTCAGTCTCCCCATTACTTATTCTTCTCTTATCCTGATCTCCTTATTCAATCACTAATGGTACCCTTGGTCTCACGTTTTCCTTCATTTGCCACTTTTTTCCTCCATCTTCATACCCAGCTCTGATCTGCCCTTTCCCCCATCTCTCATTCACCATCTCTCCCTCCCTCTCCACCTTCCCCACAGACGCATTCGCATCTATTAGGAGAGGAAATGAGCGCATTAGAAGCAAAGAGGGTGCCTGGCTGCAAGCCCCCCGCCCCCACCCGAGAGGATGATGCACAGGGCTAATGGAATTAAGCTCCATTATCTGGGAGAGACGATCCCACAGCCGAAGAGAGGGGCATGGAACACAGAAGAGAGACAAAACCATCACAGACAAGGACCGGCCTTGTTTGAGCACACTCCCGTGTCATACCCTGTCTTGTGTTAGCAACAATCACCTCATCCTAATGGAACAAGAATAATCTCATAACTACCTCGCTGACTTCCTGTCTAATTCAATTAAGGCAAGCGAGTTACTTGCCCCCCACCCTACGAGCTTCTCGCTGAATTTGTAGGGGCAGAGATGTGGTCAGTGCAAAACAGGACATAAAGAGGCAGTGATGTACAGGAGAGAGGGTAAGGACAGTACTCACTAGTACTTCACTAGAGGGATGGACTCAGGACAAGAACCTGGATGGAGGGAGAATTCAACTAAAGAACTGCAAGTAGCGGGGCAGGACTGCCATTCTTCACAACTGCCTTCAATTATACCGAGCAGTAGCCATTACAGAGAGAAAAGCCATCTACACCCAGAGGTCACTGTGATTGCGTCCATGAGAATGATGAACATTCAATGTCTGATCGATTGGTATGAGAATGCTGCAACTGACTACATACACACACAGATATAGACACTCTCACAAAAACTGGCACAGACAGAAATGCACTTTTGATGCGTTCTTCACCCGTTTCTCAACTGCTGCACTTTGCACTTGAATAACCATTTTCAAATGCCAAACACTTCGAAAACTGGCAGTGCGTGCATTCAAAGGTGTGTTGTGAAGTCCTTTATTTATAGCGGTGGTGTCATATCTGAGGAGGATGGCAAAGTCATTTGAGGCTCTGTTGTAGGAGGGATTTATTTTGAGATCCCATCTCTTTAAATAGCTGCATTGTCTGAGTGTGTGAGGCACACACGGTTCAACACAATACACTTCTCTGTATCCCCTCCCCTGGGGTCAGCCCGGGGCACCTGGAACATCTTCCCAAAACCAGGTTCCCTCCATCAAGACTAGTTTGAGGACCATTTTTTGTTGGGCAGTGGTACCCATCTATTGCATGATCCCGCGTACAGGAAAGCGCTTTTGTGGACATATGATACACAAAAGCATTTGCATACTCACACACACACACTCACATGCACAGATGCATGCGCACTCACTTCCTAGGGAAATATCTGGAGCTGAATCAATTAAGAGTCAGAAGACCCCATTCCTGTAAGTCAACAGTGACTTCATTCCTCTGTCCTAAACATCTGAAGTGTAAAACCCCCAGGGGACCCTCTTCTTCCGAGTGTGTGTGGTGGGTGGAAGCCCATCCCTGGGTGACGGCCCTTTGCAGAGGAGGGCTATATTCACAGCATGTGTTACTGGAGCTCCCCCGAGAGGATGAGTTAAGAGTTAGCGTTTGGCCTCATCTTCACTCATTCCCACCCTGCTGCCCCATGCTGCCTCTCCGATCAGTTCCTCCTCCAGATTTTACTCCCTCCTCCCAACAAGAAAAAAGGATGAAGGATGAAACGGCACATATTTCTTGTTTTTCACAAAGAGTAGGTTGCTTTGGTTTCAGAGACTAAAGGTGTCGCATTCCTTCCTAACTAAGCAGGGACCTAATTTTTCCACATCCTCGTGGATGCGACTGTACACCCGTGAGCAAACTTGCTGCATGATCTCAGCAGTGGATTTAAAGCACCAACGCACACGGATGCAACGGCACATGTACAAACACACTTCACCAACAGCGACGACCTGAACATTTATAATGTAGTGCTGTTATTTCAGCTGCTGTCTTCACTAACGTGAAGGATTTCAGAGTCCTGTGGAGCAACGCTTCAACTCGTCCCCCAACCGGGTGTGTGTACCTGCACATCTTGGTGACTAAGAGAAGTGCTGAAGATGAGCTGGCGAAGACCCACACTGCCCTCTCCGCACTGCACGCAGACGCTGAGAAACGCACACATTCGCACATCATCACACATTACAGGCTCATTACATAATACAGACACGTACACATACGCAGACACCTTCCATCACCCTCCCACGCACAGTCTCCCTCACACACACACACACACACACACACACACACACACACACACACAACACAGACTCATTATATAATACACACAGAGGCACACAAATAAGAAGAGCACTAACAGTAAGGCTGCTGACAGGCAGGCTCACTTGAGCCGGGTGTCAAATTCAGTCTCCATCATCAAGGTAATCAAACTCTTGCACCTCTGTTTCGTATTTGACCCTGTCATGTGTTAGTAGCGTTTCTACTTTCAGTGAGACAGCTGCACCCGCCCCATATGTGCCCCTTCACCCCTGTCCTGCCAGAAAGGCAACCGTCAGAGGTCTGTTTGCAGATGAACGGCCCTCTCTCTCCAGGCTGGTGGGTGTGGCCCTCCCTGCTGTGATTGATGGTTCCCATTCAGGTGAGCTCAGCACTTTGTTACCACGGGTGATGTGTGTGTAGAGCACACGTGGGAGTAGGTGTGTATTGGCAGGGAAGCGACACCCTTACCGTTCTCAGGGTGCTCCATCTCACCGATACTGCCGTCTGGGGTGGTCCGTTCGTAGTGGTCCTCGGGCAGCGCCAAGGGCCCGATGCGAGGCCCGGATGAGGACTTGCTGCTGGGGGTCTCCGACTCCTCCAGACCGCTGTCATAGTAGCTGTGCTGGGAGGGGTCCTGCAGGTCCTGTGCCTGATTGGCCGTGGAGAACGTCACCCGGCGGTGCGGCAGCTGGGGGAGACAGTAGAGAGAGGGGGCGATCTAACTTCAGATTGGACACGCTCCTGTTCGACTCCAGCATCTGCTCTGTGGTAGAGAGGCAGGTGCTGTAGTGTGTTGAACACTAATTAATTAAAATACAATTAGCTTTTACACCTCTGCTGTGGGTGTGGATGTAATTCACTGTCAGCACTGCTCAAAACAATTAAGTGGACTAGTGCGAAATACATGGAATCATATCCCTGCTGGGCACTGGAAGGCAAACATTTTTACATACACCCAAACTCATTTGCATTTATTAATTTAGCTTATGTGTTTTTGCAAAGCAACTTACAGTGCTAAGCTACTTACATTTACTTACATGTACCCATTTATACTCAACTTATACCATATCAGTTCTTGATAATTGATCTGCTCGACGGTACTATGTCAAGGGATGGGATTCAAACCTAGAGCCTTCAATTCTAAAGGTAACTGCTGGCACATGGATGCCTTTTCCAGTGTGTTACACGTTTTCCCATTTTTACATCTGTGTATTAAAAATTCGCACAAAGAAATACAAGGGTGGGAATGCAAAAACACATGCACTAGGCTATAAATGCAGGCCCATAAAAGAACAGGAACATAGCGGTCAGTTTCCCCGCAGACCCTTAATTCCCGCTGACTGTGTCAGCCAATTTTGATGAAGAGGAACAGAGCGACATGTTTCTCCCCTCGTCCCCGAGGACCGCCGCTCGGACTGCGGATGACGTTCCGTCGCTATCGAAAGAGACAGCCAGCAAATTGGGGACCGTGCGGCTCAGAGCCGCTGTCAGGCGCGGCGCGCTCAGCCGGCACTCTTTCATTTTAAAACCTGCCACAGAAGCTTGCAAACGCTTCGAGACACGGAGGAAAACGCGAAGGGGGGGGGGGCAGAAAAACCCACAGACCAAAAGGCAACTTTCTCTGTGGCCAGGTTGCCTGCATTAGTGGGTATCAATAATGCAGCACACATGTCGACAGGGCACACCTTGATCTCCCCCCTTCGGAGACAACACTCACTTTTACACATGAATTAAAAGCGTTGCTGCTTTCACTTGTCCTGTCACACTTTGCTCCTGTTCCATGTATAAGTTAAAAAAGAGCTAAAAACCAGGGATTCAAATTTGTTTGCATGCTTTTTTCAGGCTGTTTTTCCGCCAGGTTTTTTTGTATTATTTGTGGAATTGGGCTAGGACAGCTGTCACAGTGCCGACGTGGTGTAATGTCGCAAACGGAAGAACACGTTTAATTGGCCGCCGCACTGCACAGTGGGGTGTAGCCTTTCTGCGAGTCGGCTGCAAGGTGACGCCGTTGCAGGTGGGCGTCCCCTCCCTACTTCCCGCTCTCTTTCCCAAGCTGCCACAAACACACTGAAGCTGCGAAGGGTGCAGTGGTTAATGCCCAGGTCAAAAAGTTCTGTGTTCGGTCACAGGAAGCAGACTCTGCAGTGTCCTTGAGCTGGAAATATTTTGGTTTTAAAAAAATCGGCTGCATAAGTAGAGCATGTGATATTGTTAGCTATGTAAGTCACTTTGGATAAAAGTGTCCACTAAGCAAATTCCGGAAACAATGCTACACACAGCCTGTTTTGTCCTCACAAAAAACTGAGGTGAGTCAGATCAGCTGCAGCTGAAGTGGGCATACACACACACACACACACACACACACACACACTCACACACACACATGCACGTCGCCCTATTGTCCAGCACAGCTGATCACTGCCAAACTGGCAGTGACCAAGCAGAGCTGCTGGCTATTTTCTGGATTTGGTGAGCACAGAATAGGGTGTGGTCTGCAAGAGGGTACAAGTGAACAGCTCATTCTGCTGCTCTCCTCATTACTGCACTCCTGGCAGAAATAAAGACTCCACTCCACAATACAGCAGTCGCAGAAAGGCCTCTGCCTGCTGCCGCTGCGAGGATGGACCACAGCGCTCCAGATAATGAACGCGGCAAACCGAAGAGTTGGGGGGCAAGCTCAGTTGGTGGTTCCTGCAGGAGCGTGCGCACATGCAGTTGACATAGCGGGTTTCAGACAGGAGCCCACTCAGTGGTCAGAGCGCAGTGCCGTTCTGCAACATGAGTGCAGATCTAAATGAAACCTGTCCAGTTAGAGAGGGGTGGAATGGTGTGGCGTACAGATGAAACATAGAGCAGGGAGGCACAAAGAGCCAGGGCTTTGGTGGTCTATGTCGGTGCGTGTGCGTGTACACGTGTGTGTGTTACTTGTCCTGGCTAATAATGTGCATTCAAAGCCTTTATAAGGCTTCTTGGACAGCATCGCATCCAACAGAACAACAACACTACAACATCACAACATCAACATCACAAGCAACACTTCCACCATCAGCACAGCCTCATCCTTGCTGGAATGAAGAGGGTCCACAGTAAACTAACATGTGTGTTACCTGGATTTTGTTTACGCAGGTACCACTCCCATACTCAAATGACTGTTTTTCCCAATGTCTTTTACATTCATCTCCCATTTTCTTTATCAAGTGTCCACTGGTGAATTTTTATTTTCTCACATGCACTAATAAAGACCAATAAAAATTTCTGTTTTTTGTTATGACAGGAAAATGAAAATGTCCATGATTTATTTGTCAGCATTTTGTCTGGGAAAGTGCATAAAAGAGCTTCCCGCTGCCAGGCAAATACAGGGTCTGATGCCCTGAGTAAGAGAAGCCGGGCAAGAGCAGAATTGACAGGTGCTGGGGAGCTAATGTAAGATTCAGCACTCCCAACAGTCAGCCATGTGAGGAGGATCTTGCTACTTTTGCCTCGAGGCAGAAGTGTTTCAGAGGGGAAACCCTCAGAAGCACGCCTTGCCAACTTGTCTCGCACTTTAACGCAAACCCGCACTCCCTTTGTGCGGCAGGAGACGGGAGGCCATCATCCCCACACATCTTGCAATCAGGCTGACGTGATGCGTACACAACTGCAGCGTTTGCTTTGGAAAAGCAGAAAAGGGTTTGCCATTCAAAGCAAGGTCTTTTGAATATGGCTTCAGCACAGATATTTCAAACAGATGCAAATGGATGGTTTCTCTGCCTTTCCCCTCGGCGGAAAGGGGAGAACGAAGAGGCAGGAATTGTGTTCCGGGTCATTTCAAACATGGTCGTCCTGTACGGGCATCTCCATCATCGTCATCGTCACCAGCCGCCGTGAGCCTCGCTGCTCAGATGAACTGCTGGGCAAAGGACATGCTCATTTATGGAAATACATTTAAATCAGAGGTATTATTTACACTCACGTTTGTTTATCTCCCATTATGTGGACTTTATATTGATTCTGACTTTAATGAAATCAATGATTCATAACTCCACTCCACTGAACCTCAAAAACATATGAATGTTGATGAAATCATTTCCCCACAAGGTTAGGAAAATGTACCCACTCATGCCGACTCACATCCACCCACCCACACACACGCACACACACACACACACACGCTTTGTTGATTGCTAAATAAACAAAGCGGTAGTCTCCTGAGGTTTGGGGGGCAGCAAGTTCATAGAGAGGTGTGCAGCTGAATCTCAACAGCCAATTAGCAGGTCAATGGAGTGCTGCTGCAGACGCTGTCCACTCCCCCACCCTCCACTGGTCCCCAGCCCTTAGCCCTGCCCCCCTGGCCTCCTCACTCCCCCCCCACACATGGCAGTTGGACCAAGACAGCAGAGACAACAGGTCCCAACAGGCTTGCCTGCTGCGCACCACTTAAATGCCAAGAAAACAGCACGGCTTCACTGGCTGTAACATCGCCACCCACTGTATCACAGCCGCAAAGTGCGGGAGTATGGAATCGACACACACACACACACACACACACACACACACACACACAATGGCACAACAGCACGAGCACATGTTCACACCAATCCTTCACATGTACAATTGCAAACTCGCACACGTGTGCACAAATCCACACAGCCACTTTAAAACACATAGCACCTTATGCATACTCAAGGGTCTGTATCACATACAATACACACATTCGCACTCACACAAACACCCTCACGCAGGGTGGGGTGTGAGAGTGAGAAGCCAGCAGCGCTTTACCGCGATGCATTTTACATTCTCACTTTGTGAAATGAACTCCGCCATATCAAAGCACTTCAGCATATATTTTCAATTTACTGCATGGGTGCCCCAAACATATCACTTATCAAAATACTCAAATATAACTGACAAAAGAAATAGCGCGCCACACACAGTTTACCTTAGAAGCTTTTCTCATGCTTACTTCTGCGAGCAGCTAAGCCCACAAAACATACAACGTGCAGGTCTGGATGTTCACAGGTAAAACACAAGCACATGCTTATATGCATCGCTTCAGTACACACAAACACACATTCAACATCACTTTAAGTCCTGCAGCGCTCTGCATCTCATCTCCCTCAGTAATGCTAATATAAAATAAGTGATTCCCTCAGGATGATGGCTACAAGAAGGAGGTGACAGGGCTAATCAGCATCACTCCCTCCTCCCTGCTGGGAGGACCGTGTTGAAGGCCTGACGGGGTAATGAAGAGAAGCAGCTGAAGTCCCTAGAGTCGGGTACTTCCTGGGCGGGGCCAGAGGACTGGCTGAAAGTGGAGTTTAGAGCAGTTCTCGATGCGTTCCTCCATTGAGTCAGACATGGCAAGGGATTTGTATTTGCAGGGTTTTCGCAGCAAGAAGCTGTGGACAGTGGTGTGTATCTGCACATTTTAGCAGCAGAATTACCCCCCCGATGAAGTGGGCTTCTTTAACACATACGGAGACAACAGAACTGCTGCCACATCGGTCCTGCACAGAGCAGAAGGGCGGCATGGAAGTTGCTAGAAAACATCCGCAGTGGGAAAGAGAGCGTGCGAGCTAACTGCATAACTGCTGTCCTTACAGGTTGTTTCTCTGGATGTGGACAACTGTAGGTGCATGTCTTTCAGTGGTATGGTGCCACGGTGGCACAACAGCTACACCAATTCCTGAGCAGTGTGCTCGGGCTTAGGCTTGAATATGGCTGAGGGTGCGTGTTTTAACCCATGTTGACCACCTAAAGACTGCAATGGAGTAAAAGACTGAAAATCACTTCCCTGCCCCTACTGTGAAAACTATGCCGATAAGAGTCTAATTTGACCTAACCCCAATTATCCTACCAGCCCTTCAGAAATATGTGCTTCACCATCTTTACCCTGATGCACAACTGGCATTCCAGGTTCGCCTACTGACCAGATATGGTATGGGCTGAACATAGGAACTACTTTTAGAGGATTTTTCGGCACCAGCTGTGCATTGACATCAGTCCGAGTTCTGCAGTTTGACAGTTCGTGTCCCTCAGTCTGTTAAATTCTGTGCTCAGGTGTGGCCAGCAATGTAGGTTGTGTATATGGCCACACTCCTGCCACAGGGAGTCTGCAAATGTGTGAGTGGGTATGTCAGGGTATCTTTAAATATGCACATGTGTTTTGCCCCATTGTTGGGGTGCATGCAGAAGTGGATTCATGTGTGGGAAGGTGTGTGTGTGTGCATGTCTCTCAAGGAAGGTGCAACGCTCTTCCAGATAACTACACTCAAACTTTCTCAGTTATTCACTCTCAGATCAAAGTGGCACGCACATCTCGGAGCAACACCTTCAATGGAGGGTGGGGGTTATTTATGTTCTTTTTTCCAATCGGCTTTGTCTGATGTGCTGCCCAAAGAGAGCTCTGCAGCGTGCTCTCCTCGGCATCTTGTGGACCACGTTTAGCAGATGCCCAGGAACGAAAGGAGCCAGAGTGGGATAATTGGATCCAGGAGACTCATCAGAGAGGAGCAGCAGAAGCCTCCTGCGTAACCTTCCGCTGCCATCGTCTTTCCCCCAGCTGAAGGGATTGTTTTAAGACCTGCTCGTGGCTTGTTTCTCAGAGAACACCGAGAGAGAATGGGATTAAACAAATTAAAGCAAATTATTCTAACAAGGTACATTATTATTTAAATGCAAGAGAACATTAAGTTATTTAAATATGTATTCTTGCTTAAATGCTTCCTCTGGGCATGGCTGCACGGATGTAGCGGATCCGTGAGGCGCTTGAGAAGGCAGAGACCGCTCAGCTTTGCCGATGTCTTCTCTTCCCCCCCTTTCGACACATCCTTCCACAACGGCAACCCAGTCATCTCCTCCATGCAGCCTTTAGTTGTATTCATTTGAGTTTTCAGGGGATGGAGGATGGGAAGAGGTAAGCTGGTCATTTTCAAGCAATTTCCATTCATTTCCCTCTTCCAGTGCATCTAAAGTGATTAGAGCATTAGAACTGCACGAATTGTTATGAAGCCATTTATATAGTTGGATGTCTGCAGAATACTTCCTCAAGAGGTGTGTTCCAACTGAACTCTAACAATGACTGACCACTAGCAAGTGCAGAGCCCAAAGCTTTAACCACAACTCTATTAACCCACATAACAAAGATACAGAGTGGGTGAGTTCAGGCTGCTCTTAGGTCAATGAGACTATTGTTCCTATTGTACTAAAGTTTAAATGAATAAAATTACCAGTTCTGGCAGTTAAACATATTTTTTGGAGGACTTCTTTGTTCAAAGAGGCTCATGTTAGGTTTGTACCAAATACTGCTTACAACTATGTACACATTTATATGTGTGGGAAATTTGTATTAAGCACTTCAGGGTAAACACCTTGCTAAAGGGTACAAAAGCGGAAAAACAGATTTGACCCCAGGTCCTTCAACTGCACTAGCTACTATCCTATAAATATACATTGATCCCCATATAATCATGTACAACATATCACCTGCGTCAAAGATAAATGCACCCCTCTACTTGCAACACTGTGTAAATATGCCCTATCACCTGTATGAGAACATAAAAATCACATGAAAGAAATGTGCCCAACCCCCTAATGTTGAAGGAGTCTGGGAGGTTAAGGGACAGACCACTTCCTCATCCTTGGCGAGGGTCTAAGGCAGCTTGACGCCACCAGTCCTTTATTTGCAGTGACATCCTTTGACCCTCTTCCTTCCAAAAGACCTTTGAAACACTGTAAACAATGCAGAGGCTCTGGGCCAAGTCTACTGCAAATGCATCATCATTTCCGCTTGCTTATATAGTGTAAACAGTTTAATCCCACCCCCATTTTGAAAGCCCCTGCAC
The DNA here is from genome assembly GCA_900497675.1 of Arapaima gigas. Lineage (NCBI taxonomy): Eukaryota > Metazoa > Chordata > Actinopteri > Osteoglossiformes > Osteoglossidae > Arapaima > Arapaima gigas. The sequence continues at coordinate 157,564 of UFQX01000885.1, read as the reverse complement.
TGTAGAAACCACTGTAAATACACAAACCCAACCACCACCTAGTCCAAACCGATGTATGTTCATTAATCTTATCACCTCTGTTTCAGCCTTGAGAAAACACACCACGCTTCCTTCCTTTAACCCGTCCTTTTAGAGCAACATCTGAATGTATAATATTGAATATTTGATACCTGCACCGAAAGGAGAAACATTCTGTGTTTGGGATTTCAACCAGAAAGGGTAAAGATACATGCTTCACACTTGTACCTGAAGGTGTAACACTTTCTGTGTGATGCTTGTAGCATAAGGAGGAATTTTCTGTATTTGATAGTAGTATCTGAAGGATTAATGTTAAAAGTTTGATACCAACACCTTAAGGGGGTGTGTGTTGTGCTTGCTGCTTGTATCTGAAAAAGTAATGTGGCACATTTCATACTCAAACCAGAAGGAATACAGTTGGGTTACAGGCCTGAGTGCATGAAAGAGTGATGTTGGAGGTTTCTGTAGACTTGCAAGACTGAGCAAAGTCCTAAGTTCAGTATCAGAGGGACTTCGGAGCCTGAGGATGACGGTGTGCTTGACAAAAGCATCTCCCACCAAAGTGTGTGGACACTCGCCTCATGAATCATAATGAGCAAAAGGGCTTCACAGAGGTCTGGAAGTGCTGGGGAGGGGACAAACACCCACATTCTCTCTTTGTCCTGACAGAAGGGAAATGAAAAATGTTCTCACCGCTTCTCTAGTTTGCAGCCATTTGAGGAAAGTACATTTTTACACATAGATGCATTAAAACACAAACTGGTTGTTCTGTGTGGAAGTATGTACGTGTGTACGCATGTAAATGGGACTTAAACTTTCATCACTTGCATTGGAAGTTCCATTTCTTCTCCATTTAGCTTACTGTGAGACATGTTATATAATACAGACATAGTTATACACAACAACCAACTGCTCTTGTTTTCTCTGTTGTTCTCTCTGTTTCTCCCGCCATCCCTCCCTCCTCCTGTGGTGTGCTGTACAGAAAGTGCTGGGTAATGGTACATCTTCCAGGTGAGGGGACAAGAACTCAGGCCTGGGGCCCAGGAGCTCTGCATCAGAGTAGGAGTTCAATGAACCTGGGCTGGAGAACCAGGGCAGCAGAGAGAGAACAGTCATGTGGAGTCCTGAATGGCTGCGCTCATGCCTAGTTGGACAACACTGTGCAGTACAGTGTATAATGGTACACCAGGTGTACAAACATACACGGAATCTCCATCTGTATTTTCACATTTATCCGACATACCACGACCACTATGTAATACTGAGCCGACATCATTATCTAAGATGATTTATGGTGAAAGAAACATTGCAATAAACCTATAATCATTTGCTGAGCTACACACCAGAGCAATGTGACAATTGAGAATCATTAACTCAAAACCTGTCTTTGGACTGTGGAAGGACACCGGCACAGTCCAGAGGAAACCCATGCAAACAAGGCGATGGAATAGTATTCAAACCCAGGCCCAGCTGTGCAGCCCATGAGGTGTGAAACTACCAACTACTTCACCCCCGCATGTATCTGCTCTTTTCTTCTGTTTCTCTTCCAGAACTCTTCCTCCTCCCCCCAACCCCTACTCGCCCTGCCGGCCTGGGCGGTTTGGTGGGCCCTAAAGCGTACTGCAAAGCATAGCCACCCTCAAATAGCCTTGCAATGCCAGAAGTACGCACGCCCCTCAGTGACTGCACCTGAAAGACACCCAACTCTCGAAAGACGAGCAGCTGAGAGCACAAGGGAAAGCAGGGAGGGGGGATGGGAGTATTTAAAAAAAACAGCTCCATATGCGTTTCTTTCCCCTCCAGTTCACTTTTCATTATTTTATGCTTGCTGCATCTTTTTAAAGGTGCACTCCTTCTTTGTCATTTTTCTTCCTGCGTCTCATTTTTTCCACAGTCTCCATGTGCTCAGAGGGGAGGCTGGCTGGTTACTGCTCAACAGACGCCTGGAGCGCTCGCGACCAGAAGGCTCGCCCCGTGTTCTCTAAATATAGCCTGCTCACAGAGGGTGTTTGTGCGTGGCTCGCAGGCCACGGGCGTAACTCACAGAGGACTGCTGCATCTCACAGGGCTTCTGAGTAACACAGACCTTACTGTATCTCACTGGCATTCACTATACGCCACTGGCCTCAGTGTACAGTAGCTCTCAGTGGACTGGATCTCTACTTGTGGGGTTCTCTATTATGATTATCATTATATTGATGAGTTGGCACTTTTCTCCACTGTGGCACAGTAAACACTGTCAGATTAACATACCAAGCTATTTACATTTATTTACTCTTTTACATAGCTGGGAAATTTTTGTGGTGCGATTCAGGGTAAGGTACTGGGCCTCAGCAGGCTTTTGCTAATGTATCCCACTGTATTTTCAGTGCTTTCAGACAAAAGTTTGAATTGGGTTCAGTCTGTGAAGAGTTTGCATGACCTCATGTTTGCGTGAGTTTTCTCCCACATTTCACACACATGCTTAAGGTGAACAGGAGGATCTAAACTGCCTGTATTATGAGTGCATGTAGCTGTGCGCACTGCATTTACATTTATCTGCTCTATAAATGGGTGAAGGATTGTAGGGAGTTTAGTGTCGTGTACATAACACTGCCAGTCATCTTGAACAAAAGTATCTATGCAATATTACAGGATATTCACTGGCTGTCGCTTTGGAGTAAAGAATCTGCTAAACAAATAAATGTTATGTAAATATAAGTTCCTAGCTCCAGGGTGCAGAAGCGGGACTAAAACCAATTTCCTTCAAGTGGAAGGTGACAGCACCAACCCCTACACTCCCCGCTGGCCCACAGACCTCAGAGTAGCTCACACAGCACTGCTGTATCATGCTTGTTCTGTGACCCATATACATTAGTGTAGCTCACAGAGGGTCATGTGTCACAGACACTGTAGCATACAGAGAACTCTGGTCTGAGTGAGTGTGTGCGGCTGTGTGCATTTAAGTGTGTGATACATCCAGGGGACAGACCTGCGCAGTGGGAAGGCATGCAACACGTGCAGACTACGTGCACCATCCAGGCCAAGTCCAGCTTAAGAATGAAGCTCTAAAGAGCTTCCCCTAAAGCCAATCCTCCTCGCACTTGTCCTTGAACAGCCCCAGACAGTACGCTAACTACTTATCATCTTGCTGCTCCGGAAGTATTTGCATATGAGGGGTTGTTCTGCTTGTCACTGATAATGCAGTACGGCAGCTGGTCCTCGAGTGTGAAACAGCCTTGTCAATAAGCAGGTGCACGAGCCCCTGCAAACCACGTCTGGAGTAGCTAAAACCACACGGGGACGAAAAGCCTTGACCGGGAATTTCCATCCCATTGGCACGGCCACAGATCTCTGGTCCTGGTTAAAAACTAAGGGGGCATGTCCCCAGAACACCCTCTGAGCCTCTTGCTCCTCAGGTTTTCCTCCAGTTCTTTTCCCTGCACAGCAGCTCAGTTCTTGAACTCATGCCAACAGGGTGGACCGTGGAGGTGGGGTGGGGGCACAGATGCCCTCTGCCACTATTGCGAAGGCTGCCAGGAAGCCGGGGACTTGCGACTTTAGCCACGCCGAATCAGACCATAGATGAAAGCTGTGAGCGTGTAAATAAATAAATAAGCTCACACCAAGCAACCGGTCGATTCTTCCAGAGGTCAGCCAAGCTGAAAAAGACAAGGAGTTCTGTTCTTGTTGTTTCCAAAACATACACTGCAACGTTTCCACCTCATTTGCCATGCTGTAGATTTCATCTAAAACTGACAAATTGCCAGCTTCACGTTTTGCGTTTGCACATCAGCACTAAAATTGTCGGCGTGAACAGAAAGCCCATTCAACAGTTCCCGGACTGAATGAGCTTCTCACCTCCAGCGATCGCCCCCAGCTTTTATTTACACTGCCTCCAACTGGCTGGAATCACAACAAGACCACTAACAGTCCAAATGGAAGAAATGCATGTACATGGGTCAGTGTCGGCTCGGCGCATGCGTGCACATGCGCACACACACATACACGCATGGTCTCAGAGTAAGAGCCAAACTCTTGCAGTGACCCAGTTTGTTTAGTCAGGGCGAGAGCTTTGCGCATGAAGCTGCAAACTGGTGGCACAGGGGGAACTGGAGAGGTTTGCTGAGACGCATTGCCAGCGCAAACGCCTCACACACACTCCCTGCTGCCTGTGCCCACCCCACGACACTTGACACTTCCCATCTTGGCAAAGTGCTGGAGTCATGCGATGTGTGGGCAAAAATAAATAACGAAAAGTAGCACAAAACAAGGTTACAAAGACGAGGGGAAGAAAAAAATACATCAGCATTTTGCCAAAGGATGAACAAATATATCAAGTTGAAGGTGTGTGTCTGTTTTTTTTTTTTTTTTTTTTCCTCAAATGCACCTGGAGGAGCTTAATCACAGAGATGCTGAGGTCAGGCTATCTGGAAACAAATCAGAGCAGGCAAAGGCAATGTCCTTTTGCAAGTTTCCAGGTTGCAGCCAGGTGGTAAGAACTCTGTCTCCCCAACAGAACAGAGATCAGTGCACCTGGGCAGGGATGAGGGGGCTCCACCCCTTTGGCCTGTTTGGGAAGCTCCAGACACTGCTTTGCCAGGGGCAACGCTTAAAACAGCAGTAGATCCAGATGACTGTAACCCTGCTTTGGAGTTCTGGCACCAACGCAGTTCGTTTCCCTCTGTTGTTTAAAATCGGTACGGACCATTTCCATGGCAACATGTTTTTTTTTTGACTAACAAATACCTGAAACAAGAAAAAACAACTGCAGAAAACCATAGCTTGTAACTGTTCACTGTGAACCACTTCACACACAGCTAGTGGTTGCATTGCTAATGATGCAACGTGCACAGTCTCAACATCTCACTCCTCCAACTTCCGCAGTTATGCATCATGCTACACCAACCTCACCAACACCACAGCCACCCCTCAAAGTACTCCTGCCCATACAGAACGCTCCTTTAACCTGCCCCTCCAAACGCATACTGACCATACCTGCTACCCTACCATCAATCACAACAATCCAGCTTGAACATTAGATATTTAGATGGTACCAGCCCCATCCCATTAGCCCTACTGTAGCCTCTACATATACTACATGGGATGCCCTGCAGGGGGTGCAGTGCCATAAACCAGTGTCGCTTTATCTTCAGGGCCATCACATTACACCCTAGTCCCTTCCAGCTCTGTGGCACCAATAAATAAGTGATAAAGCTGTGACAGGGTGCAATAACACTGCTGCTACACCAGCTCCAACCCAAAAGCAATAAAGGACTTGTTTCATAAAGAAGCTTTCAAAGATTACGCCATCCTTTTAGCCTTTCTTTTTTTTTTAATTTTGTGGTTCCTTTGTGACCAAAACAACACACCAGATAAGATGCATGTGGCCTGTATGGATCTGCACATGTGCTGGATGCATGTGAATTTGCCTATGTGTGGGAGTGTGCGTTTACACAGTGATTTGATCTGCCAAACATGTGGAAGAGAGCTGCCTCTGCGCTGGGGGTGGGTTTCCCATCGCTGTAGCCGTCCCAACCGCTACAGGCTTTGAAGTAGGTGGAACTGACTGGTGGAGGAATCTTCTCCTCCCTTCCCCGGATGCAGCCATACCCATATCGCAGCCTAATAACATTCTCATCTCTCTCAGGAACACTAAAGGGAACACTAAGCTCAGGGCATGCGCTTTTATCGCTTTTTAAATGAAATTTTTCATATTGGAGATTCCCCCTCCCAACAAGTGGTTAAGATAGTCAGTCCTGGAGGGTCCCCTGGATGCCATGCTCACAACAGCACTCAGGGGATATCGGCAGGGAGGGGAAAAGACTTTATCCTCCAGCCCTCTCCAAAGATAAAGCATATGGCTTCTAATAAATAAAGAGAACATTAAAGTGCCTTGTGTTGCACGGGCACCTGCCTGTTTGTCCCATGCAGAGGGCTCCAGTCTTGTGCTGAAGAACATAAGGTTTTTATTCTTACTGACACCCCCACGCTGCATGACACCCCCGTCGCCCCCACGTGCCCCCAAGCATGTGTGTCTGCAAAAGTCAGCTTAGTTCCAAAGGTTCTCCCCACAACTCTGCATTTCCCCTGACTACAGAGGGGTTTATCCTCTTCAAAACCCCATGCAGGCTTTTATGTGCTTGTTAGTGCTCATACAAAAGCACTGGTGTTTACTTACTGCTACTTTTGTTCTTATTTTTTGAGGTGATTATAGAGAGAGCACTTTCTTACAATGAGAAAAAGAGAAAGAACCCATGGCATTCAGTCTGCCATCTACACTCTAAGTGGGCAGAAATGGTATCGATGGATAGTAATGGCCAGTTCCCAGGCTGTTGAATTCAGTGATGAAAGACGGAGGGAGGACATAATATCTGAGAACTGGTCATGGCAAAGTTATCAAACAGATGGATGTAGGCAGCTTTAAAAGGGCACAGACCTCATGCACAGGTGAGAGGTGGTCAGCACAGAGGCAAAAACACAGACATAGTTCAATATCTCAAGTTCTTCTTCAGATCTTCTGCATCCTTTACCTGAAATATCTGGAAGTAGTGACAGCAGTATGGCAGTCCTCGAGCTGGACATCCACATCCAGAGTGCTTATCGAATGCGACAGCAGATCTATTGTAACTGCATTGCTTGTGACCTCCTCACCTGGACTCACGGAGGCGAGAGCTGCAATTCCAAACACGGTTCCACCGCCCGCCAATTCTAGGTCAGGGATGCTAAATTTGCCCGAGCTCTTCCAGCCTCAGTCCAATGACACAGAAAGCAGAGCATAAACAAAGCGCTTGCAGTGGCACCAGAGAAGTTTTTTTTTTTTTTTAAAAAAAAAAGGTGAAATGTTTCAAAAAGACAGTCAGACAAGACTGCTCTGTCCAGACCAGACCAAAGGAAAATCTTCCAGAAGCTGGGCTTGTTGGTTTGAGCATCAAAAAGCGATTAACCAGAGGGTGTGGAGAGGGTACAAACAAGATATGGGTGGTAGAAGCTGGAAAATCAGCAACTTTGTGAAATGGATTCATTAAAAGTTCGCAGGGGATCGATGGCGGGGTTAGAGCGGGGGCGTCAGGATGGATGGCAGAAGAGGGCTGTTGTGTCTGGAAATGTATAGAACAAAGCAAAACGCACGGTCGTAAGCAAGAAGGTTCATCTCCCGACACCTCGTAATCAGAACGCATTGATCCGTCTTTTCTAATTAAGCGTTTCTGTTTGAAAATCAGCAGGACTTGTCCGTTTGTGCATGTGTTTATGCATTTCTATGAGTCTGCACTGATAACAGCTTGACAAAAAAAAAAAAAAAAAACTTTATAGCCTAGCTCACACACACAAATGCAAACCATTTTTCCTGCTATGTGCTAATCTGGGCGAGGGCGAGAACAGGGTCAGGAGGCTAAGTGATGTGCAACCTCACCACTCTAATCCCTTTCCAAACATTCACGCAGACACTAGCAAAAAGAGACACTACCAAAAATCCACACAACCAGCCACTCGGGTCTCCCACTAAATCCTGCACACTCATCCAGCCAAGTCTCAAACATATTCAAATAGCCATGCAATAGCCAAAAATTACCACTATCACCGAGATGTTAAAACCACTGTAGCTGCTTCAGACAACTGCATATTTCTGTGGAACGCATAAGGGATGGAAATCTATTGTTCAGCTGCACTGTGAAGGACGTCGCTCATCATCCCCCCAGGACTCACCTTTCGAAGGAAATTCAATCTCCGATTGCGGTCCCCTGATTCACAATGCAGCCCTGCTGTCAGGTGCTGTGTAAGTGAATCCTCTTGTCATGTTGTGACAGTTATATGCTTTCATGGGCTGAGGCATAAATTTACAGCCTGGATTTATGGACCCAAAAATGCCTCATTTGGGCCACATTTAATCACAGCCACCTAAAAGCATGTTTTATACAACAGAGATCTTGGACATACACCGGAGGTGTTGCACTAATAAAAGTCTGCAGCTGTCAATCAACTCTGAGAAGAGCCAAGGGCAGCCCACTGAAGCTCGACAAAGGGAGCCTGATGTAAAACCCATCATTATATCCCGCTATCTTTCTGATCTGGGGCAATATGGAACAGATTATCATTGCTGAAGTAAGCCAGGTAATCTTGTATGTTGCAGGCAGCAGATAAGGCTTGTTTGCAAATCACTGATTCAACCTCCCAGCAGCTGCCAATTATATTTACATCTGAGATCAAAAGGGTTCATCTACTGAAAACACTGAAAATTTCTTATATGCATCTAGTCACTATTTATTCAGACCATGCTTGTTCAGAATAGGTAACATAGTTATCTAATTTAAAGAGTCCCACAGAGAATTCTTGATAGAAAGTAAACAAAAAGTGACCAGTAAAATAGGGAATCACTATGTAGGTTAGGTACCTGCTTTTGGAGAGGATTGTAGGGCACTGGGTAAATGAGCCAGCAGGACAGAAGAATATATCCAATCACAGTCTGACAAATAGTGTCTCATGGGCTGCAGGGTCGACAGCAATACCTGTGCATCATGCTCAATGTTCTTTCTCTAACAAAATGATCCATTTTGTGGGCATCATTTTCTACACTATGACCATAGTTTGCAATTTCATAGATGCTGGTAAAGGCAGCCTTATTTTTCAGGACTTGTGTGGCAGAACAGCTGAGAGGTTCAAGTTTTCCGGAAAGTCCAGATCGCAATTCAGAGCTTCTTCTCACTGGACCATACAGGCCACTGCTATTTCTTCATAGTCACTGCATCGCTTCAACTTTTTAGCTGAAATGTTGCATACCTTTCAAAGTTCCCTTTCAGCTAACCAGTATTGCATTTCTCATAACTTATAAACTCCCGCCATGTTGGATCATCAGTCACATGTTATCATGTTTTAAATAAACAATGACACTTGTCATAAAATAAACATACTTAATTGAATCAATATTTAGACACATAGCCGTTACTTAGTACTGCTAAAAGAAGCTTTTCAGCTGTAAAATGGCATGGATCTGTTGGCATGTTAAATTCTTCAACACCCCCCCGCACAAAATAACCAGAAAATCCAGCACCCCCAACAGCCGCAAGAGTTTAAGTAATGATGATACCTTAAAGACGTTATCACTTGCAGGTGTGTGATTATACCGATGATGGCTTGTGATGAGGGGTGTGTGAGGGCGCGATATTAATTATTCATGAGTGTGCAGATGAACGAGCAACGTGTGTGAGGATTGCCCTCCTCTACATCCACAAAGAGGGGCCCAGCTCCCTGTCACCACGCTCATTAATCTGCTCCGCACTGGGGTCCCTGGTGCAGTACAGTATCCGAGTGGGACACCGAGGGTCTGGCCAGACATCAGCATCGCATCACTGACTAGCGGGCTGACCTCAGTACTAACACATCCATACAAATACAGGACCATATTGACGCTGACGCTGGCACACTCACACGTGTGTGCAGTCCCGCTCCTTGGACATCACCGTCGTCTCTTTCCTCCAGTACAGTGCACATACAAAATAGCTCCATTAATATTCCGGCAAACAATACTAAGTGTTTACACAAAGGGGCCGAAATGAGACATTGATTGAAGGTGGATGCAGCGCCCAAGTCGGCACGCAGCCTTTCAATTACACCGCTGTATGATTAATACATCAAGCAGCATTAGCTTCCCGCTTCTCAGGCCAGCCCGCGCCCATGATCGATGGGCCACAAGTCCTGCGTTCTCCTCACTGCAGAGTGTCGTGATGTGAGCCGTAGCCTGTGTGCTCCGCTGTGCCTGTGGCCCGGTGCAGCTGGGCTCCCGTGACCAGGTACACAGGGCGCTACCGGGCCGCGCTGAGCGAACCCTCCTTTGGCTCGGTCACCTCAGCCGTGCTCTTTAATTAAGGGCCACGCAAATGTGCGAACTGGCAGCAACATGCTTTTCTGTTCAACGTGAGCAGCGAGCGGCTGTGGATCGCATTCAGTCGAATGAAAAAGCCATTAATATTTTAGCTAGCGCCGTTTCCTTTCATTGCGTTCGACGTCTCTGCGGCGAGAGGAAGTTTTCCGCTGCGAGCAGGACAATGCGCACAGCTGCACGCAGCCACACATGCCGGTGCTTATTGTTCATTACAATAGATTTTGCATTGTACTCAGAAATGTATGGCCTGTTACTGCGACATGCATTGCAAACAGGAACTACCTGTGAATGTGAGGCACAGTGCAGGAATTTCCTCCCTCCTCTGCAAATAAACAGATGCCAGAGTCCAGATTATTTTCAGTATTGATAAAAAGCATCCCAACATGCAGATTTTTTTCTATTACACATTTCATTTAGAATTTATGCATTTGTTTTTTGATGTTCAAGATGTCAGCGTTTATATGTCTAAGCAACTATGCATGTATGTGCATGTAGGTACGTATAAATGAATGTACGCACGTAAATGTTGCATTTCCCAAGTTGCCATTTCTTGGTTTTTTCTTCCTCTTTGTACAGACTGCTGTCCCGAGGGAGTCGGAAGGAAGACTTATGGTGTTACGAAATAGGATTTTCCGTGCAAATATGATGCTGAGAAATCTATGGGGGGAAACTACCATTATTTCCCTGTCTGTGACTGGCTCCGTGATGGCATCCTGTTGTTCAGTGCTGCGTCCTCTACCGCCTGCATTGACGCTGTCTGCGAATTCTGTGCTGGGCTTGAATGGCCATTTAAAGCCAGAACTTTACATTATTTAACGCATTATAAATAAGTTAGATGTCCTTATTAACACTCTTTTACATTATGCATGCCCTGTAAAATATTTCATTTTTGGTGGCATTTGCTTTGGATGAACTACCTGTTTCTGCTCTGATTTCTTCTTGCTTTTAACACCTGAGGCCAAATATGTATATCGGCTAACAACAGAACTCATTAGTTTTCAATTGTTGTGGCAGGGGCTGATCATACCGCTAGAACACAATCAGCTTTTATGAGTCCACTGTTACTTTGGTCAAAGCAAGAAACAGCCCCCCAGATACAGCTGCTTGCATGTTCAAACTGGTCCTGCTGTCGGCCCCACCTGGAACCTGCCCCATAGGGCTGTTGTTGAACCATGCCCTCTTTACCTGTCAAGGGCCGCAGTGCATGCTGTGCTCTCTTTTTACAGGTTATCCGCAGGATGCCTTCAGACAAGCTGCCACACACGACCGACCACACAGGACTCTCCTCACGACGCCATGTTTCCGGGTGCGAAGGCCAAACCGAAACTGTGGCCTATTGGCCCAACCAGCTGTGACTGCCACCCGCTCCCATCACTTTAATTCAATTAGGAGCATGATGCCTGCTGGCGAGGGCCTCCAATGAGAAGAAGAAACAATGTGGGGGGCGGTGGGGGCTGTTAGCTTGCGTGTCGACATGAGGCCGTTCCGCTCTGCAGGTATTGCGTCTCCAGAGCCTCGAATAATGAAGAGCTTGTGTTCGCCCTACCCCAGGGAACCCCCACCTGCCTGCCCCGCATACATGATGGAATCAGTTAAAACCCCCATGCCCCTATTCAAACCTCAGTCCATTCTTCAGTGAGCAGCAGGGCGTATTTAGACTACACTCTGGTAGGGTGAGTCTACAAGCAAACTAACAGACTCCTTGACCATACGTCCTTGGCAGAACCCCTGACTTCTCCCCTACCTGAACACCCCCAAGGCTGTCTGCCTATCATGAAATATCTGTTTCTCTCTGTGTCTGGTTGTATGTTGCTGATAGTTGTTCCAGTAGCCTGTGTTAGTACCTGTCTGTCTACCTTCAGCTCATACTGTTGCCGCAACCTGAATGTTATTCTGCATTTTTGAAGCTCACAGTATTAGTCTTTCTCCTGCTCCATCACACTGCAGGCTACAAAGCCCAAGTTTGATGGGCGTGAAACAACTGCAATTGTTACTCCATACCTGCTGTCACCAATTTAAGAAAGATAGATTTACTTGGATGCTAAAATGATAAACAAAAAGAATTTCCTTTAGAAATGGGCCTGGTCCATTGAATGTTTCCTCTATGACCTTTTTTGTTTATTGCATGCACTGTGTGATCCACTATGTCATTCACCAGCAGAGCCCACTTGTGGGTCACGACCCTGCTAACCTGCCCACTCCACACTCTTACGTGCAGGGTATGCAAATGATGCCCATTCTGTAGTCCCACCCCTGACTGCTGTACAAATAGTATAGAGTCCAATCTGACCAGATGCCCCTATTAACAGTGTTCAAGTGACTCCACCACCCTGTCTGGCTCAGCATGCTCTTGCCAGGAAAACGTTAGGACAGGACATGAGGTCACAACCTCTGCCACCAGAGGTTCAGAGAGCTCAGATTTCTGCTTCCAAGAATGAGAAGCTCAGCAGCCTGGGGAACCAGCACAGACAACAATGGGGGACAACTGCCTCTGACCTCAAAGGGAGGATACCATGCTATTCTGCTCTGTTGGAGACCAGGCTAAAGCAGGAAGGGGTGGAGTGCGGGGTGCCTGGAGGAGAGGCAGCAGCTGTGGAAGAGCGCACCGGTCAACTGCTAGCTGATAATGGAAAGCTCAGTGCAGGCGCACCTGAGGCCAGACCCACCACTGGACATGGCACTTCCCGCCTTGTGACTGACGGGCAGATCAGGGGTCTCTGCTGACAGGATGAAAAGTTAAACATGACAGCTGAAACAAAAAAAAACATCATAGCAGCACCTCCCTCACTTGGAGGCCATGTCAGAAAGGATTCCACACTGCGCTGCAGTAGGAAGGCAGAAAAGAGTCTGAACACTTTTAACGTGTTTGTTTATTGTTGGAGACAAGGCGCTAAATGGAAGGCAAGCAAACCTTGTCTTTGTCCCAGACCTGAGGAAATATGGTCTGACGGCGGTTCTGCCCCAGGGTGGCTAACTCTATTTGCCACAGGGCAGGGCGGGTCAAGCCCTCCTTTCGTATTATGGGTTAGTTCATTCTTTTAATCTTTTGGGGCAAACTCTGAGCCCTTTTAATCTAGGTTCAGAGTTTTGGTTAACCCTCCCTAACACTACTCTACCCGAACCTTGATCCGAAGTATATGTCTAACTCTATCCTTTTCCCAAAACCTACTAACCCTACATCTATGATGTGGGGAAACAGGTCTACAGCATGGCTTGTGAAGAACTTGTATAACATCAAGCATCATGTGGCACTGTGGTGAAATCAGCATTTCAGATCTTGATGAGAATGAGACAAACCAAGCCCCCTGCCTCAGCAATGAAGCTACTGAAGGCTGTAGTGCTTTCGCATGCTCTCGGGCCAGAAATCTGACCCAGCATGGAATAAATCAGATCTTCCTTCCCTCTTTTTCCCTAGCAAGGAGGGGGCCAGCCAGTGACAGATTCCAGAGCTGCACACTAGGCAAGTGGCCGGTCTGGTTAGCTGCTAATGCTAACATCGCCTCCTGCCCTGCAATGTGCTCCTCCATATGGAAGCAGCTTCTCGGCTGAGGGCTGTAGCTGAGGAGACCCCTGCAGGTGAGCACAGCCTGCTGTAGGGCTCCAGTCTCAGATGCACAGCCTCGGGCTGCAATCTACAGCTCGGTGGGCTCTGTTACCCAAAGTGGAGCATGTTCTATGGCTATCTTATGCTAAAACAGACTGTGGAGGATTGTAGCAAAAGGGACCTCCTCTCTGCTTGTGTCTTCTTCCCCACTTGGACAGGCAGTTTCCCACCCTGCTCGGCCAAAGCATCATTCTCCTAGCGCAAGTGTGGTGCATGACGGGTATTTTTAACTTGATCCCTGTAGAGTGCGTGCAGATGGAATGGGGGTGGGGAGAAGGGGGAACATTTGCATACCATAATAAGGGCTGAAAAACACAAGCAACAATAGCGTAGCAGCGCAGCGGAGAGCTCTTGCCTCGTTTTATCTGGGGCCGAGTGCCTTTCATGTTGCGCCGCTGTGTGCAGTCAGCATTCTCTGGGCGTTTTCTGCCTCTTCAAAGAGAAAATTAAACCATAAAATGAGATGTGTTCTGATATATAAGGAAAAGCATGGACAACATTAGAAAAGGCCTGCAAAAAATGCAGCAGATTATTCTGACAGGAAAATAAAATATAGACTGCTGATAGGAGGAACCAGCTCAGCATTAGTAATCCTCTCGGTGCATGTAAGCCCTGCCCTCGAAGCCATTCTCCAACAGTGGGGCTGAAGAGGCTCAGCAGCGGGGCAGCATGGGCACTGATCGTGGTCCTTTCACGTGCGGAACTCCACACAGACCTCTCCAATAACGTGTATGGGCTCGGACCTACAAGGGCCTCATGTGAAGGCCACTGAGAAAAAAGCTGTGCTTCAACATTACTGCTGCGAGTGGATGTCTTAAGTTTGCTCTGTGTGTGTCTGCTATTGTGTAAGAGTAACATTAGTTACTGTAATTAGTTACTGTACTATTTGGGATGTGTAATATTAGTTACTGGGTGAGGTAACAGGTGGTTAGAGCTGCTACCTTTGGGCTTAGAGGATCCAAGTGTGAATCCCACCTTCTACTGTTGAACCCTTGAGCAAAGTACTTACCCTGAATTACTCTGGTAAACTTTTCCCAGCTGTAAAAACCAGTAAGTCATTATAAACAGCTTAACGTTTCACTCCACGTTAGAGAAAACTGCTAGTTAAATTAATAAACGTAATTTACCTTAGGTTGCTGTGTGTTTTTTTATGAGTAGTACTTGTTATACATCCATATATATGAGTGTCTGTATGTCAGAATCCAATATACACTTAATGTGTCCGTATTTGCATGTATTTCTATGTGTACAATTTAGAGGGTTTATTGCCTACGTGTCAACATTTTGTGGATACTGTGTACATGTATGTATTCTGCCCAGCCAATAAGGAATCACTCAGGCAGCTCTGTAGTGTCAAAGCCCAGAGTCAGTGGGAAGGCCTGTGACGCTGAGGGTCATTTTGAGGCCAACTCCCTTTGGGCAGCTCCCTTCATCTGCCTTGCCAGCACACCCGAACAGGGCCTCCCTTGGCCTTCAGCAGACGCAACACGTGCACAGGCTATCCCTCTACAGAGCTGTGCAGACGGGGCGCTTCTGCCAGCCTTCTAAAGGCAACCCGCATCCTCGATTAGGTGTGAAGCGCAGGCTGACAGGCGTGTGCCTTGCCTTTGTTCCCCTCCTTTACACATAACGGCAGTGCCATTACGTGGCCCCAACGGCTGCCAGCCAGTGCAATCCAGCATAAGGCCGAGTGACAGCCGCCCTGGCCATTTGTTCTCTGCCTGGCAGTCGGAGGCGGGACTGGAGGAGACATCTGAGGGTTTCACTCAAGCTTGGCACCAAGTACTAGGGAGCACAAACACAGCTCTAGTGTATCTAATGACATTTTACCTGCTTCATTCAAAAAGAAAGGAGCCTGATACACTCTGCTGGTAGCTGAGGAAGGTGTCTTACTAACAGAAAAAAAATAATAGTGATTACTGTGAGACAAGTGTACATTTATTTTACAGTCTATTTATTTACTTATTTTTGTTCTTCAGGAAAATGGGAAACTTTTGAGCCATTTAGACGCTATAACAACTACCTGGGTGGTTTTCATGGCAAGGGAATGACAGCAGTACAGAAAGTGTATACTACTGCCTTCTTCTACACGTTTTTTGGAAGTAAACACATGGAGGAGGACATGCAAACTGGACACAGAGATGTGGGCTCTAACCAAGACCCAAACATGCAGGTCTGCAGATGTGAGGTGACTGCATTACCTGCTGCACTACCATGCTTAAACACATCTGGGGGATAGTGAAATCCACTCTGACTCAGGTATCCAGCCTACAGAGAGACAGATTATGGCAACTCAAAGCATGTGGAAAACCCTGAGGGAGAAGCACCTGCCCTGCTGTCCTGCTGCTACCATTCCAACTGAAAGCTGAAGAACTATGGGGGGGGGGAAATAAATAAATAAATGAAAAACCACTCAATTCCCATCAGTCTTCATGAATCGTTGATGACCAGCACTAGCATTACTAAGTATTCTCTCTCAATGAACTCCTGAATGTGCCTTGACAATTTAGGCCCAATTATGCCACTAATATATTATTAATGTTGACATAGTAATATCAGGAGACTAAAGCAGCGTTATCTTCAATTACCTTCATTCGTTTTCAAAGCGAGCAGGTAATCTGTGAAATAGACTGAGAGATGGCATGAGGATAGCCGAACTAAATGTAAATAGAGTCAATCAATGTAATGTTGAGAGGATTCCATTAGTCCAGCTACCGTTGCCCTTGACATTATGTGCACAACGGGTCCATTTCCGGCACCATGAAAGAAATTTTTGAGGTCAGTGAAGTTGGAGCACTGGGGGTTATGATGGTAGGATGAGGGGTCAAAGGGTTAGACTAAGAGTCGATACAGAGTGCCTCTGCACCGAATGACGACCCACTGTTTATGCTCTGTGCTTGTCTTTGAATCTGATCCAAGCTTGTTGTTCCTCTCAGTGCCAGGCTGACCCATAACATCTCACGTTGTAGTGGAACACCTCTGCGCTCCAATGTCACTATATAATTCTGTTCACTCACTGGTTAGTGACTTGAATGACTGAGGCTCACAGCTCTTACTCTGATGGGGGCCAAGGCTCTGATGTCTGTGCCCAGTGCCCAGCATTGCTCTTAGTCTCCAAATCTGGTGATCTACTCAGGTGTCTCCTGCAACATTTGATGCTGGTATCACACTTTGCTTCTTGACTCTGCTATGACTCCTGCTATCTGACTCCAGCATCTGACACCATGCCCCAAGTCCATTTTTTCTCCCGTTGATCGTTCACAGTTTATTAAATCTGAGCAGTGAAGTGTGAAACAGCAGTGGTGTCGTATTCAAATGAAGACGGCCAGTGTCTGACGAAAGGTCGCCTGACAAAGCCTGGACCTCCATGTGCCTCGACTCTTAATTAGCTGTGTCCTTCCACCTTGGTCAACCCCTCAGTTCAGTCTGGACCAGGAGGGTGCAAACATCACTGGCTTCATCATCTGAGGGGACGTTAATCGAACGGATAGTGACGTACACCATGGGCGCCCATTTCTGTGTCAGAGGAATTCTATTGAACAAAAGAGCCTTTTCTTGCCGAACACCAGGAGCGCTGTCTGTTGGAGGGAGCTGGCACCAGGCATCACCTATTAATGTTAAAAGCCACTCTGTAACTGCAGTCAGAGGGATGATCCAGCTGCTCTAGCCCACTATCCCTCAGCTGACTGAGAGGAATAAACACAGCAAAGTGAAAAAGAGCATGTGCCCTGTTTAAGCCTTTCCTGACGCAGTCTGTGGTGGATTCTCTCCACCGAAAGGACAGATCACATGATTCACAGCTTGCGAGATCCAACCCCAAGGAAACCACTGTCGTGCCTATATGTAGGGTGCCTAAGTTGATTTGACGCAGTAGATATTTTGTATGAATGGGTAAGAACCATAAGTAAACACTTGCAAGGTGCTTTAGATGAAGGCACCTGTTAAGTGGCTGAGTAACAGGAGTAATTATAATAATGCATTTTAATTATATAGCACTTCTCATATGGAAGAGCTCAAAGTGCTTCACAAAGCAGGAGAGAATATAATGGATCAAAACAGTGGAAAAAGCAAAATAATATGTAAGATAATAGATGGAAAAGTCCAAAAACAAAAGTAACGGGGTGCACGGAGCGTGACATATGTGTGCTGTAAGGTGGACCAGACCTGGCTCTGATGGCAGTTTCCAGCTCCCCCTCCACCCTCCCTGTGACCACCGAACATCAAACTGACAAGCTTCCTGTGCTGCACTCAAAACAAGCAGGGTAATTAGTACCGTGGTAATTAGTGCTCACTGTGGAAGGATAAGAAGTGATGTCGTTTCGCTGCGGTGGCTCGCCCTCCTCTCTGCCATGACCTCCCACCTGTTAGATGCCACTAATGAGCAGGCAAAGGCAGCACCGTCAACAGCATCACACACACCCGATGCATCTAAGTCCAACCTGCCTTGGCAACACTGGGCTGAATCGGGGGACAAGACTGGGGCAGTGAGTGAACCAGCTGGAATGGCTGGTCCACTGCAACACTATAAAAGTAGAGGTAATAACATATTACTGAGCTGCTTTACACTCTTTCCAACCCAGAAAAACCTGCACAGCTACAAGTTCATTTACAGAGCTGGATGTTGTATGTAAATAGTCTCCTTCAAATGTAACAAGCAGGCTTCAGGTCACAAATCACATTCCTTAACTGGTGTGCCCCCCCACTGGTCTCTGAAGACTTATGAACTAGGCCTGGGGCTTTGGGGCATCTGGCAGAATAATAATGTGGTTTCAGGAGACATTGGGAAAACCAGTTCCATTCAGCGAAGCATTTTTAATTAAACAAGATAACTTCTCTTAGATTAGTCCTATTTACGCTAAAGAACTGGAAGGGGGCAGTGACACACCGCAGAATTTCAAACAAGCTGGTTTTAACACAGCTACTCCTCAAGTGAACTATGAATGACATGTTCCTCCACGCTCCTCAGCATGCAGCTACAGCCATCGCAGCGGCCCGGCAAATCATTATTCCGCACATAAATCCTGCATGGCCCCCCTCTCTTGACTTTCTGCCGACAGTGGAGAAATTGAAACTGGATGATAAAATAGGTTAATCAGAAGGTTACTTTACAATATACATGATTAGAGACTTCCTGCTTTCATGGCATTGGCAAAAACTACATATGTATATTATCTTTTAAAAATATATAACTTAGTGTGTATGTGACGCTCTAAAAGCCTTGAGTGGGACCATTTGGCAGGTGTGTTTTGTTTACTTTGAGTTTACCCTTAACATTGAGCCCTGATTGTTTTTGGTGACTCACTGGATCGACTCATCCAACAGGTATGTTAGCTATGAGCACACAGTCATTATAACCTATACTGCCTTGGTGCAGTAACAAAATAAAAATAACCTGGGAGTGATTTGAACAGTGGGGGGCGGAGTGAGGTAGTTGTTTCAAGGAGGTTGACCAACAGGCTCAACAAGCACATCCACATTCCTACTCTTATTAGAGACCTGGAGCACTGAGTTGCAGGCAGACCTAAAAAGGGTTGGCAATGATGTTAAAAAAAGTTTGGAGAGAGGTTGTCATAAGCAACCAGGCTTTTATTTACAAGGAGCTGTCCCACTACGAGATGTGAGCGGAACCCTCTGCCATCGAGAGGGATGAAGACATCACCTTTTATGGGACGCTTACCCTTGTTTGGAGCAGACTGATGCTGGTCGAGCAGACAGAGGGAAAAAAATAGCATGGCAGTAGCCTGCTGAACAAGAACTCTCAGTAAACACCAAGTGTGTGTGTGTGGGGAAGCGCAGGGAAAGTACTTTGCTCACTGTACGGGCGCTGAGTCCATATTTCTCACTATATATGAGCGCAGATTCTACATGAAATGTGTGCATGTGTGTAGTAAAGGGTTTACATTAGTCATTCCATCTATACACTGAGCACCAGCTGTGTGTGTTACTCCTATGTGCATGGAGTAAAAGGTCTGCATTTCAAACACTACAAATAGGCGGTAAAGTGTCCACATTAGTCACTCTGTGTTTGCATGCAGTAAAGGGTCCATATTAGTCATCCTGTAAATGTGCAGAAAAAAAAATAATCACTAATTCTTTGCATGTCTGTAAAGGAGGGTCTGTATATTTCACAGCATGGCTATTTATAGACATTTTTAAGGGGCCAGCAGCAACCAGACCTCTCTCTAGTGTGTAAGTCACCTTTAATTTTGTTATTTATCTAAAGACAGCAGCCTTTGATCCGAAGGCACAGACCAGCTCTTTTCCAGACCATCAACATTTCCAGAATCAATATTTTTAAGTACAAAGCTGCCAGCAGTTTTTTTTTTTAAGGCAAACATGGCTTTATCAATATTTTTCATCAGCCACACTGACTGTGCCCTTATGAGCTCATGGTCCCAGAACAGGGCAGTTTACCATAAACTTACATGAAGAGCAGCGTAGAGCTCATTCCAAGAGGAGACAAGGAGAAGAGGCGTGTGAAGGAGTGTGCTGACCAAAAACAAAGGCAAACAGCTGGCTACGATTAACCCCCGGAGCAGTCTGAGCGGAGCCATCCAGGGTCTCAAAGCTGCAGGGGTCCAGACTGCGCTATGACCCCAGCCCCCGACGCCTCGCTCTGGTTCATGGGCGAACACAAGTGTACACTGCACTCTGCCACTGTGCCAGCCGCTGCCATGTTTCATCTCACAGGCCATTAACACAAGAACCTCTCTGTCTTAGCACAGCACTCTCCCCTTCCACTCGACTTAAACATAGAAATTAGAGATCAGGAGAACATAGAGATATAACTAGTGAGTGGCAGTCGAACACACAGAAAACAAACAGGATGAGCCATACAGCTTACCTAAGGACAAACAGAAAAAAAAATTTTGATGTGTGTCGCTTTTATTCATTTATCTGATGCTTTTCTCCAAACTGAATTATCATCTTTGCCAACTTTGAATTTTTTTACCCAGTCATAGTATATAACAGGATATTTTTTGCTGGAGAAATTCCACGTAAGTCCTTTGAACAGTGGAACTACAGCAAGCGATGAGATACCATCTTCAACTCCTAGGGTGGCAGCTATAACCACTACACTACCTGCTGCCCCTGTGTCTTCCTATAGAAAAATCAGATTTGCACAGAATTATACAGAAAAAATAAGGACAATGTTAGAAAAGGTCTGCAAAGACGCAGTGGATCATTTCTCTTGAAAAAAAGGAGCCTATTGTCTGCCTCAGTGCGGAATGTTGAAAGTGTGGAAAAGTGTGATCCAAAGTCAAACAGGAATATCACTGTGAAGTTTGCTCATCTTAAAAAGACGACAGGTGTGCTCTATGAGCCACAGTCCTCGGAAACAGAGGGGCCATGCGGTCAAAGGTTCCACAAAAGGATGTGTGTAAATATTTAACCTGCTTCCAGCCTGACTAATGGCAGGTGGAAACAAGGGGTGGGGATGGAGCGAGTTCACGAGCACTATGCTGTAACTGCCACCATAAGGCCTGATTGTCCACAGGGACACTCCTCCCATTTTGATGTCATCGGTTTCAACACAGCTGGGCCCTGGGGTCGTAAGGGTACGCTCCCATGGCTCACTTTTCTCTGGAGAACGAATGGAATGCATTTACCGTCACTAAGCCACTGAGTAAACTACACCTGTGCTGCCTGTGGAGACACCAGCATGGAGTGGATGGCAGTTAGTGACAATGGCAGACATTGACAGGTAGGCCACCCACAACAATCTGGGGTCAATACCATTCATCCTGTGCCTCTCCACAGCAAATGCAACGTTACTCAAACCTGCAGTCTTGAACCCAAGTAGACAACTTAAGCCTGAGCTTATGTGGTAGAACTGGAAGTGACATTTAATTTGCTATGACTTTCTCCAAAATTATGGTACTGAGTGATAAGTTAAACGTTCTAATTACTTTGTATTATTTTTGTCATTTTCAGTGTTGTCCTTCATAAAGCAACAAGGTTGTAAATGTTTATATATAGCAACTTCTTATCAGCTGAATAACATAATGACAGTTTCTTCTTTTTGTCCCTCTCGGGGACCGTACTCCAGAAGAAATTACTTTCATTGCTGGAGAACACAGCAGTTCACGTTATTGTTTTAATATTGAATTATGCATTTTCTTGCAGAGGAGTAAACCCTGTTCCCGCATGTATTGAATCAAAAGGCTACACACAGCAGTGGTCACTTATGAAAATACGTACCAATGAAAATACTTTTAAAAAACCCTAAACATCATTTGCAATGTCTAGCTTCCTTGTTATGGGCCCAGAGGTCACTCCCATCTGCATACTTGCAGTCCTGTGTGAAGATACAGGTGTGATCGTGTGACAGGCCATATTGCTGTGGTGTGGTATAAATAATGCACTGGCAGAGACACCCCAGCGCCTGTATAAAGCTTTCAAGGGCTGACAGGTCTGCAGAAGCAGTTAGCACTGCTGTAAAACCTGCCATTTATAAGCGAAAAGAATGGCAATCGGCCGGCCTCCAAAAGCCTCTCCTTCTTCTGCAAGGTCAGCAGTGGGCGTCAGAAGAGCAGGACAACACAGGGAGGGGAGGCTTTTTCCTTGGCTGGAGTTCGGCAGATGGAGGGGTCCCCTTGGCAGACCAGCAAGGAGCCCATACTGGGACAGAGGCCCTGGCGTGGCATTCGGTGACAGTGCAGCAGTGTCACAAAAATCTTTTCTGACCTGTTTTTCTGGGCCGAACATGAGAGCTACATATGTCGAGAAGGCGGTGTCACAGGGAGGACGCCAGACTGGACAGTGTGGATGGACTGAAGTCAGCGTGAAACTGCTCTTTCATCTCTTTTGACCAATTTAAAGTATGAGATTATAACTCATTCCAAGTGAACCATTGCTGGGGTGTGTGTTACACACAGTGACAGTGGGTAACAGTGTGATCCCCAGGCAGCACGGCAGCAGTAAGGGTTTGAATTTGATTCATTTGGTGTAGAGTATGCATGGATTTCCTAGGGATGCCCCGGTTTCCTCCTATAGTATACAAATATGTATTTTTCTTTCTTTTAAAATGGGGACTCTAAATGGCCCATAAGTTAGGTGTCTTTATGTGTGTTATAGTGTATACATGAATGAATGATAGTAGGGAGCTTGGTGTTTGTCGCCTTGTACAAAGATGGTATCCACAACATTAGCTAATAATTATTGCAGGTTGCTTTTTTGAGAAAAGTGTCAGCTAAAGAAATAAATATAACATTGACGTGCATACTGCAAATTGCAAAAGACTAAGTCTGCTTCACTGTGAGCAAAACTGCTGGCATATATTAGGTCATGTATGACAATTTTCAGTGCTTTACCATATTCTGTGTCAGTATGTGTCAAGAGTTTGCCAAGCCTCTTTGATTCGATGCTAATGTAGTTGTAAACTTTGTATATGAGATTAAATGCTGAGTATCTGCCATTCGGTGTGTACTGCACAGTGTACTGAAAGCTTTGCTGTGTCTTAAAGCACTGTGTCCACGACCCACTAGGTCCAAAGGGAGCTTCTGAGAGGAAGGGATCGGGCTAACTAGCCAGCTTACACTGTGCCTCAGGGCTGGTGGAGATGGAGAGAGAGGAGAAAGGAAGGAGAGTATAGAGGAGGAGAACACAGATATCAAGGGACAGTAAAAAAAAAAATAACTGTGAAACGAAGGTGGTAAACTCTGATCTACAGAAATCTCCTCTGAATGAAGAAAGTACAGTGCTGCATTTTATTCTGAATGTAGGACGCTATCTACAGCTCCTGCTGAGAACGTCCAAGTCAGCAGATTTAAGGGTGCAAAGGAATCATTTTTTATGTATACACTTAAAGAGGCTGGGAGAGGCCGGACCCAAAAGAGCCTTTTAATAACCCACCCTCATTCCTCCCCGAATACATAAAGAAAATGGCTGCTTAATTCACGTCCGTCCCTTGAATTTATGTTCAAAAGTGGGAAAAAAGATGTTGCACTTTTGTTGCAAAAATAAAATTAAGGAATGCAAACTACAGCCGCTGTGTTATTACTGTGTTTGTTGCATCTTTCAATCATGGGAAAGTTGTTCTGCAAATGAGCAGCAGTTAAATTATAACACTTTTAAAGGTAGCTGAAATGGTCCACATGCTGTGCTTGGGGTTGGTTACACTGAGCTTCCGAAGAGGTCCACAGCCACAGGCTGCCTGTCTATGGGCCCTAAACCCGTATGCCTTGGTGGGCCCCCACTGTGCCTGCATGCATCACCATATGAGCCCTGAACTGCAGAGCAGATTTGCAGCAAGCTGCCTGTGCGGGGGTCACACCAGCATTTGGCATGGGGTGGCAGGCTTGAGCACCGTGACCTGGGTCTGCGGGAGCCGTGCGCAGACTGCAGACTCACCTAGAGACCTCTCACGGTGTAGTAGAATGCACCTGAGACCGACCCCTCCAGGCACAACACAAACGGCGATCTGTGGATCCGCAATCAATAGCAGAAACATTTACAGCAAATTGCCTCATCATACTTGAACGATTTCTTGATGATCTCCCTTTCTGTGGAGGCACAATGAAGGAGACGCAGATGTGCCAGGCCCTCCAGACAAACGTAATGAACATTTGAGCGGCAGTGCTTTGCAGCCGGGCGTGGGGCCTGTGGTCCTCAGCCAAGCCAGTTTCTTCCACGTTGCCTGTTATGCAATTAGAACCCTGGCGATTTTTGGTGATTCACCGATGCCCTCATTGTTTATTACTGAACGCTGTCACTTGCCTTTGCAGCTTTACGGCTTTGCAGTGAGTCACTGTGCGTGTGGTGGTGGGGATGGGGTGGTAAAGGCGGGGGGGCAGGGCTGGCATCTAAGCTATTGGTCTCACTTTGTTTTATCTCCTTTGCTGCATCTCTATGTGTTTCCCTCTCTCACAGCCCAGGTTTCCAGCACAGCAGGGAACAGAGGAGAATAAATGGAAAACAATGGGTTTCCCCCAAAAAAGCTCTTTTCGTTTGTTTCTAGTTTTTTTTCCCTTCTCCCACATGATGCCAGATGTTACCATCTGATTTTAACACTTAGAGAAATGGCAGCAGGCAGACAGTGAGAGAAAGAAGGGGACGAGGTGCAGCGAGAGGAGAGAAGAAAAACTGAGACAGAGAGAGGTACATGTGATATATCATTGCTTTTTTAACACAGATGTTACCTTTGTGATCCCGGTGAATTAAACTGATAAAAGAGATAAGTGTAAAGAAAAACACGGGGATGATTTTTTTCAGCTTAATGTGATACATGTTTAAAAACCCTTTATTAGTCAGTGTGAATGTCAGCATCCTGCAGGTTTGCATTAGACAGTTAGTGTTGTATGAGTGAGTATATTGCAAAGCACAAAGTGTGTGAGTGTACTGTGTTATACACTATAGATGTACTAGAGGTGTGAGTGTCTTCCGGTGGACACTAGATGTAATATGTGTGTAAATATCTAGTGCTTCACAGTGTAGATTCAATAGGTGTGTGAGTGTCCTGTGTAACACTGTAGATATGATTGGTATGTGAGTAGCCACATTTAATAGTGTAGATGTAACGGGTATGTGAATATCCTGTACTAGTGTAGATGTAATAGATGTGTGTGTATCCTCCGTAATACGCAGTAGAAATAGATGTGTGAGTATCCTGTATTAGTCGTTATAAATATAATCGATGAATGTATAAGCATTTTGCATTAGTTTAGACGTAATAGGTGTGGGAGCATTCTTCATATGAACACATGTGTATTGCAAACCTGTGGTGCACTGAGGCCCCCTTTAAAGCTGCTCACAAAGATTGTGTTGAAGAAGCGCACTGAATCTTTCATGACTGTGAAGAGCTTGGCGGGCACTTGGCGTGCAGGGGCTCATACACCGCCATTCTCTCCCAGCCCTGCCGTGCTCTGCCTCCCTGATGCTGCAGCCCTGACCCTCGGCCACCTCAAATAGCAGGTGAACCAAAGCTGCTCACACCGAGCTGCATCCAGGCGCCTTTTCCTGAGTCAGGTGAACAGAGAAAGGGATTAAAAATGTGGCCACAGGCAGTGCGCAAGGAGTAGCACGGTACTTCCAGTCTGATCTGTATAGCAGCTGTCATCCTTAAAACAGGTTCGGGCAGAACTGAAGGACAGGGGCACGGCGGCAGGCGACACAAACGTCACAGAGATGAGGTGTGCTCTCTCCCTTTGACTCAAGGCTTTTACATATCAAGGGCTTCCCGTGTCTGCACAGAGCTGACGGCAGCCAGGCACACACAGGAACGTCAGGAAAAAGGGAAACAGGTGTTTGTCGGCGCATCCTCTACGGAGCAACACAAGTGCTTTTCTTACATCAGCCATTTGTGCCAAGACACCTGACTGTGTAAAATGGGGTTCAAACAAATGATTAAGGTGGATAAGGCAGCACTAATTGCTCCTGGAGTTTTTAATTTATGTGCTTAGCAGGATCTTTAAATGTAACTGACCTGCAGTTGCACAACCGACCCATTTCTGCAGCTGCCTCACTCACGGAATCTGCTAAGGTTAAATACATTCCTCAAAGGTACAACTGTGGCGCTCTTGCTGAGACCTCAACTGGCTACTTTTTGTTGCCTAAGTCCCAAGGGCCTCATCCATATAATTTTCTGAGATTTCCTTCTAAACTTGAGCCTGTGACCACATCCTGAAATGCAGCGCAGGCTAGATTTTTTCCCGCTCGCTCGCCTAAAAACGTTTGAGTGTTAAGCAAGAAATTGTACAGATGGTCTCAAGTTCATGCACGGGTAAGAACATTTTCATGTCAGTTTCAAATCTCAGTGCATAAGATCAAATCTGTGAAAGCATTTTTTTATAAAGTGCCAGATCTTGAACCATTTTACTGCATGTCTTTGGTGTGCCTCAGATGTGTCTACATTGCTCCATCTCTGAGTCACCCAAACTGTGCATCATGACCGGTATGAGTATCTCCTTAGCAGGTGGGTGGTCCAAGCCTACACCTGACTATATCCGCGTACACCCTGCCTGTTTTGCCAGCCGCCCTTGGGTCGGCAGACTGAGAAACACATACCTCTTTTGTTCAATCCAAGTTTCTACATCCTTCCTTCTTCCACTCCACCTGACAGAGAAATGCTAGGGAAAAGTTCAAAGCTTAACCATCCAACATCTCGTGAACTTGCGGTCCCAAAAAGCAATTTAGCTAATGTATGGATGTCTATACTTAAGAGCAGGCACTGCCTTCAAACGTTTCACTTTGCTTCATTTTAAATATTCATTCCATCACATGGACGGCATTAAGATTCCGCTCGTGGTGGTGATGAATATCACGCCGCAAGGCCTGGGGGGGAGAGACGGCAGGGACAAGACAACCAAGGATTAAATACATTTGTTTTCCTCCAAACAAAATTAGTATTGATGCAGGCACTGTACCCTCTCTCCCCTAACTGAGAGAACAAACCCAGCCATGTTGAAAATTAATTACTCAGAGGCGGTGAGCGAGCACGGCGGAAGCCTGAGCGGCTGCCAGGGGCTCCTTGGCCCCGCTGGGCGCCATCTTTCATCGTGGAGAGCAAAAGAGAGTGAGTGAGGAAAAGGGAGAGAATGTGAACGGGCACGTATCCCAATTGCCTGCCGCGTCCCAAAACAGGCTGCACCACTTCCGCCCTCTGTGGGGGTGGCCTAGAGGGTTTGTCAATTGTTCTGACAACTCTGGGGGTGGACCATAGTTTCTTGTTGTTCTGCAGATGAATGGTTATGGGTGGACTTTTTGGAGAGATGCTCTAACTGGAGGAGGGAAGAGTATCCAGATTGAGTACCTGGAAGATTTAGGGAGAGGGGTACAGCATGACCAGACTTGAACCCATGTTCACCTTCCCAAACTTTCATTTACCCTGCCTTCTGTCCCACTTCCTGCCCCCCTTCCAGTGCCATCTCTCCCTCCCTCCCTCCCTCCCTCTCTCCCCCCCTCTCCAAGCAGCTGTCACACACTGCCAGTGCCCAAAAGCACGTGTCCAACACACATCCATTAGAGCAGCAACTGTTCAATTATCTCAGCCCAAGATGTTTATGTCCCCCCAATTACAGTTACATCCTCATGCTAAATTATGCATACATATGGCTGCTTGGCTTTTATGTAATGATTTTTTGGCCTTTTGTTGCCACAGTGTAGACACAGTGTAGGCTATGTGAACAGAATCGGCAGCTTTGCATCATATCGGCTGCAGAAGGCATCGCAACCAGTGGTGCTCCTTGCTCCATGCTCAAATGTTTACTGAAGGCCCAAGTCACATAGCAGCTATTCCCGCACCACAGAGGAGCTCCATGAACACAGCCCTGCATCACCATCCCCAGACAATCCCTGCTCAGCACAATCGCTTAGTAGCCTCCTCTCCTGGGGGGCGCTATCGCGGGAGTCTTGATGTGCCTGACGAGTGTTTGTGGGAGAGGTGGCTGGCAGGAAGCCACCACCATCTGACAGCCAAGGGCTGGCCATCGCTTGGCATGAGAAGATTTGAGCTGCCTGTCGAGGAGAAAGCCTGAGCCCCAGAAGTCTGCAGCCCATCTCCAGGCAACAATGCTCCTACTCTGCTGTGAATTGTCATTCCTTATTTATTTCTGTATTTGCTGGAACATCAACTAATTCAATTATGCCTATTTCACTAGGCCCCTAACAGGCAACGTGTTTCTCTGTCAGCAGCACTCCCTTACAGCAAGGCCAAAACAGGAAGAAATAGAGGAAAAGGCTGTCTTCCTAGATATATCCCATCAAACCAACACATCTCCCCTCCCCACATATTTTTCTTTTGTTTCTCTCTGAATACAGCCACTCAGGACATAAACTCTGCATTGTGAAGTTACAGTGAGTTACATCTAGATTTTGTTGTTTAATGATGCAAGCTATATATTAATTTTTTTCATGACAAACAATATATAAATTATGTCATAAGTTATATTCAAGTTGTCAAAGGTTGACATAATAAGCACTGTGTATGATATCTTCAGAAGTGCATCTGAAGTAGTGGCATATGTGATTCACCAAACCTAGAAGGACTAACTAAATAAGTCTGCAAACGATGACCTTGGAGTAGATCCCACAGTGACAGAAACAGAAAGCAGACAGTGTTTTACAGACAGATTTGCAACAACAATGTCAAAGCTAGAGCATGGATCTTAATGTATAGTGATACTAGGAAGCCTTTAAATGGCCTTTGTAACCATGGGCAATTCCTCTGGGCCCATAAAATTTACCCACCAAGAGTGAGTTGTGTGCACCTTCTGCTCTGTAGCTCTGCAGATGGCCAATGAGTTTACCTAGGTAACATTTGCCCAGTGCTAGATCTCAGATTGTCAATCTGCATGTTCCTGCCTCTTCTGGATAATAAAGGGCAGGTCAGACCTAGGTCCCACTGGAAAAACCACAAGGGCCATCTATTAATGAGAAGGGACTAATGGAGTACCTTCTGTAGTTTACGGTCAATCGGTGCCGCAGTGCTTAAAGAGCATGGTTGCTGGGCTGCTATCAGAACTGCTTTTGTAAAAACTCACAGCTGTGTAAATGTGTTGAAAACTGTAGGCATGAAAGTTGCTTTGGATTTAAGCTTTTACTAAATGGTAATGACAAGGCATGGGGTCCCAGGTACCAACAGGCGGGCGATCAAGCCTGACGCTGGAGCAGTACTTGCATCCAAAACTAAAGCAAGCCACTTTTTCCAGCCAAAGATATGCGAAGCAGCATCTGTAAGCTCAGTGGTGGAGATTGTCCTGGTCACAGGTTGGTTGTATTGACTAACAGACCGTAGTCTACAAAGGCCGCAGATCAATGGTCAGCCTAAATATAGACACTGCGTTTATGTGAATGTGGGAGTGTGGGGTGCAGGGTGCCCGGCTGGTGTCCCTGTGGGCAGTGTGGACCGGGAACGTGCCTGCAGTAGGCTGTGAGCAGACGCTGCTTTGACCATGATAAGAGACACACTGAGAAGCCTGTGAAACAAAGTATGCAGTCATTTTTAAAAACACACACACACACACACACACACACACACATATGCTTGGGCATGAGGTGTAGCACAAGGATGCTATTGTCAGATTTACAAACACACAGTACAGAGAAACACAGAGGCGGAGAAGGGGGGGTAATCTAACTGGCTCTTTCAGGTTCAGCATTTACTAGCGTCTCACCTCACTGTGCTATCCTTTTCCAGATGTCCAGTTTTGAGAATTTCAGTAAACATGGTCAATGGAGAGAAAAATGTCAGAACGTTGTCATGTGACTGCACACATTAGTTTATAGCTTTGGACCCGCTCTGCTGCCACAGCTCCGAAGATGACACAGACCAGACGCTTGCTTTGCATCAACTTTGGGAGGAGATAGTTCAGCTCAGCACTGGCTGTCTCTGACCCCTGGAGAAGGAGTATACACCCTAACCAGATACAAATGGAAGTCACTTGAGGAAGAGAAAGGGAAGAAGGGAGAGGAGAGGAGAGCTGAGGACACAGGCTACTGAAGAGAGCTTCTTCACCTGATCTATATGCAGCACTTTTACATGTTCACAAGCAAATGGAGCTCTTCACTAACAGTATAACTAATGGGCAGTGAGAACACCTTTCATTGGGGATACAGGAGACCAACTTGCACCAGACATTTGTCTGCATACAGGAGATATAAAATGGACTAGGTTACAACTCCTGGAGGAGGGGACAGGAAAAGGGGGTGATAATACAAAAAAAAACACATTCCTTAGTTCAAAATTACTTAAAATTTTATATGGTGAACAAAACATTGATTTACCCTTTTACACAGCTCAAGTACCTTGAACAAGGCTACTACATCAGGAGTGGGATTCAGACCAGAGACCTTCAGATTACAAGGCAACAGACCTATGCTACATTATTTGCTGGTCCATTTCCTTTGCAAGATGTGAGACGAGAACATAAAAGTGTATTATAATGCGTGTTTAGAGAGCAATTGTGTGTGTCAACAAATGTGCTTAATCATGTGCATTAATATGAAAATTATATTTACACATATTAACAAGTAAATTGTCCACATTCCACACCTTTTTCACTACATCAAATCACTCATTCTCTGCTGTCATTGAAGACATATGTTGGAGAACAAAAAAGAATCATTCATGAAAAGTAAGGGGGAAAAACCAATTAGTTGTTGGAAGCACCTTCATTTTATTTCAGCATCGTGAGAAAATCCACCCAGACGCAGAAACGGGGAATAATTAAAGTTGAGAAGTATCACTCTGATAAGAATCCCACCGTCCTCCTTCCTGTACCACACAGCTCACCACTAAAATACTGCCAGGTTGTGACAAGGAAAGTATGGGGAGGTGGGGGTACTGATCTG
The DNA here is from genome assembly GCA_900497675.1 of Arapaima gigas. Taxonomy (NCBI): domain Eukaryota; kingdom Metazoa; phylum Chordata; class Actinopteri; order Osteoglossiformes; family Osteoglossidae; genus Arapaima; species Arapaima gigas. The sequence goes on along the minus strand of UFQX01000885.1, from coordinate 126,794 downwards.
ATTAAATACGTTGTGTGCAAACCCCCTGACCAGCAACGCATGCAGTTAAACAGAGGGCCTATTGACTGTGGTTCTGCTGCTTTGCTCAGATGTGAGTCCTGTTGGGACCGTAATTAAAACCTGTCAGAGTTGGTGAGTTCAAACACCCAAAATCCCGCTCATATTACACAGAATGAGTGAGCAGCACGTGGCCAAGGAGAAAAGGAAGGGTGACTAAAAAGGGGAACAGGACCACAGACAAGAGAAAAAGACCAAAAACTTTTCAGGTCTGACTCCAATGGGGTAGAATGAGCCTCATTAACAATGCACTGCCTATCAATTATATATGCAGCTAATAATGTAATGTGTGCTGAAAAAATTGTGGTTTTGGATAAAGTGACCGTATTTCAAGAATCCCACACCTGTTTCTGTATCTTTCGTGGTGAAATGCACTGCTCTTTACTCTGAGTTGTACAATTCTTTAGAGTAAAGTGTCTGTTAAATGAATAGCATAAATGAGTAGATCCATCCATCCATTACGGTTCACTGCTTAATCCTCAGAAAGGTCAAAGCGGTCCAGAGTCTATCCCAGAATCATTAGATGCTAGCCTTTGAAACAAGCTCTGGATGGGACTCCAGTACATTGCAGAGTACACCCCCATACACACTCTCTCTCCATGGGTAACTTAGACTGACCAAATAACTTTAAAAATTTGTCTTTGAGAGAAAACCCATGCAGACAACATGCAACGTCCACACAGACTGAGCGGGATTCAAACTCTCATCTGACCATTACAGGTGTCGTGAAGCAGCAGTGTTACTCGCTGAGCCACTGTGCCATTACCTGAACAAATGAAAATAAAAAGGGCTCCATGTAGCTCCCTGTTGATCACAGGGAAAGTCATATGATACCACCTCGCAAAAGGTGACACCACCCTAAGCCGTGCACTTCCGAACCCCTGTCTCACATGGCATGTCAACAACCTGTAGCTCGCAGTGGTTGGGTGAAGCAATGTGAGCTGTGGGCTTTAGGAGAGGAACATCCAACTGACTGCTAAATTTAGTCCACACCTCTCTCACGTGTTTCAGAATGGAAAGTTTACACATTTGTCTTAACAGAAGACAAAGTTCTACCATTTTTCAGGGTAAACAATGCTTGGAGGGGTGTTTTGAAGCACCAGTTTATGCATAAACTGCTTTCCCATTTGCTTGTGCTTCCCATTCAAGAAATGACCATAACCAGTTGAGGAATCTTGAACCCATTGCACAAGTTGTTCAAACAAAGGTAGAACCACATTCCCTGCTGCCCAGCAAAGGCGAGCAGATTAGATAACTAATTAATGTGGGGTTCAAGTTTCAATTTAATTTGGATAAATTGGATAATTAAGATAAAAGTTACTAGGGGAGCCCTGCTCATCTCATAGAAGATCTTTCTTTCCCTTCTCCCTAATTTAGGTAATTAACGGTAGACGACAGGGAATGCACCCCCCAACCAACATCACCCACCCACCCCCAGACACTTTTCCAAGAAATGGATCGCTCCTGGCTCCATCGACTGGGCTGCCTGCGGAGGCGAACAATTAAAACAATGTTTCTTCAACACCGACCCAGGATAGATGGGGTAACCTCAGCAACTTATGCTTAAGCACATTCAGTTAGAGGGGGGCAGAGTGTCAGAAGCACCCCCTGTCTGTTCATCCTGTGCTTTACAGTTTACGGGGCTTTCTTAAGGCTATCCCCCCTTCACTAGGTCATGGTTGAGATGGCTGATGTGTATGGATACCAGAGTCCAGCCCAGCACCAGCAGCAGTGCTAATGCCTTCTAGAGAGCCAGCGGCACGCCTGCAACTAGAGCAGAGGGAGGCTACAGCCACCACATCCGAATTGACCCATTCTTGCTGCTGATGATCTCTGACCTCAGCCACAGCCCAGAGGAAAGTGAGCTCTGGCTAGCGCTGTTCCCAGAACAAACAGTGTAAAGCTTCCACGCTTCAAGCAAGGGAAATGAAGTCACTGGAGGCAAACAGAACCCCACATGTTGGGAGTCTGTGGGGCAGCAGCAGTGAGAATGAAGGTTTAACTCGAGTGTGCAGACTGCAGAAAGGAATGCCTGAATTTCGTTAGTGAAGTACCAGAAAGTTCAGTATCAAATCCCAAGGGCAGAACTGTTGTCTTTCTGACAAACAAACATGACCCAAAGTGCTCCAAAAAACAGAGAGCTGCTTAAACACATAAAACAGGAAGTTATACCTGTTGCTCTGTAGTGCACTGCAGCAAAGGGAAGTGGCATGATGGACAACAGGACAGCAGCATGCCTGGAAGCCTCGCAGATCTGGTGTTGCTAAGAACCAAGCAAAAGTGACAGACCCCAGCGCTAGCTAGAAGCCCCCACCAGATGCCTCTGCCTGCCATGTCTTTGGTACTTAGCAACTGCCTAGGGTCATAGAGGCCTTGAGGTCACAAGGTCAATCCAGTATGGGGTCACTTCCTCTAAATCTGGAGCTTCGACAATACCATCAATCATTCCCCAGTCCTGTGCATTACCCCTCAGGGTACAGCTGCAGCGTTAGGGCAAGATGGCAGCAATGGTATGCAAACCAAGGATTTGCCTGCCAAGCCAGTAGCTATAACATACACTATCTGAGTTATTCAGTGTTGCCTGGGTCAGACAGTAGAAAGGTAAAAACCAAAAACATTATATATCACCAAATTGTGCAAGCCTTAAAGTGGTTGCCATTAGTAAAAGTATTGTTAATGTTGGGAACAGGCAAAAACCCCTTAGAGCATCTTGCAAGCCAATTGTATATCAACAGAAAAAAATGATAACAAAATATACACCACCAAACTATTACCCTTACGTCACTAATGTGTGCAGTCTTGTGAGTGTGTGTGTGTGTGTGTGTGTGTGTGTGTGTGTGTGTGTGTGAGCAATATATAATTGCCTATAAATTTTTACACTTTCACTGTGATTTTTATTTGTGCATATATAGTGCTGTAAAAAATGTAATATGGGTGTTGGATAACTTTGTTCCTTAAATAAATAAAGCAAAAAATTTAGAAATTGTCTAACGTGTTTACTCAAGTTAACTTTGTCTAAAGTGACATATTGTCTAAAGATCTGAAACCATTCAGCATGACAAATATACAATAATCAGGAAGGGGAAAATAAAGCATTACAGCTTCTCATCTTCTAGTTCTTGTTGCCGGTCAGCATTATGGTGGTGATGATGATGATTATGGTGTTTTTCCATATCTGAAGCATACCCTCTCCACTCACTATTCTGTGCCAGCATAGAAAACAAAAAAGTCTTATGAATATGTCGTGTTCAGTACGTACATTTCCACTTAAAGCAGCTAATGGATCATGTTTTTTTTCCACCTGGGAGCCTGTTGCAGGTATTTTGGGAAGCAGGACGTTAAACTGCCTGCATTTAGAACATGAGATACATGTGGACACATGCACCCCCAAGAGGGTCAAACGCCAATGCCACAGAGAGTGATGTATGCCAGCTGTAGTGACATGCAAACAGTATTATAAAATTATAAATCTCTCAAATTTTATTGCATTTATACTTGTTGCATGCAATATATGACATTAGTGTGTGTAGTGCTGTGTGTGTGTGTGTGTGTGTGTGTGTGTGTGCGTGTGCGTGTGTGTGTGTGTGTGTGTGTGTGTGTGTCTGAGACACAACTATGTGCTTATTTCTAAGACCAAAGAAAAAATGTTCATGATATTAACTGAGTGTTTTGGCATTTGATGAACCTGACTAAACAAAAATCTCACTTACAGTGAGAAACAGCATAGTGCCAAATTTTAAGTCTGTGCCTTAAAAAACAAAGCTGTCTATAAAGAATAGACAAACAGAGATTGAGCTTTACAGATACAGCGATAGGAGTTTACCATGATTAAAAAAGTTCCACAGTTATATCACTAATATACACAGAGGAATACACTTCTGAAACAGTATCTCTGAACTACATAAAAAATACTCATTCTGTAATATAACGATATGAAGAGCAGTTATGCAGCATACACTATAAGACTATTATGTTCTACTATTATCCTGTCCAGAGATGCACATAATTTTATACGCTATATATTGTATACCATACAGTGCCTTCAGATAGTATTCATCTCTTCAATGATTGTTTTTCCTTCTGCTATTTAGCAAAGTCAGATGGAAGCATATTTAAATGGGATTTTTTTCCAATGCTGTACAAGAAATTTTCTATCATGTTAAAATGAAATGAAGCATTTAGATGTATTCAGAATAAGTAATAAACATTTGTAAATTGCTTAACTCATAAGTATTTGTCCCCTTTGTTTTACCAACCTAAATTGGGTGAGGTGATTCAATTATCTTGAGAGATCATAACATAAATATGTAAACAAAGTACACTTGACTTCATTTGAATCCATCTGTGTTCAGTTGCTTGATTGCTCAGTAAATATCTCTGACTGACACCTTACACCTAAAACAGCAAATAAGATCAGTCCTGCTCTCGTGAAGACTTAGGAGATACCTGTAGAATGTAGAGATGAAGCTGTTAGGAGGAGGAAAGGTGGAGAAAGTTATCAAAAATCTGGCAAAGCTTTGAACCTTCCTAGAAGCACTGTGAAGTCCATGGTAAGAAAATAGGAAAAAAAACAGTCAACACATATGCTGCCAAGATCAAACTGAGAAACCAGATAAGAAGGGAAATTGTCAGACAAGTTAACAACAAGCCCACCACAACCCTACCACAGTTGCAGAGCTCTTTGGCTGAAATGGGCGAAACTGTGCAGACATCAAAAATCTCTTTAAAACTTCACAACTTCAGCCTCTTTGGGAAAGTGGCTAGAAGGAGTCTACTTATGAGAACGGCCAACATTAAGTCACACCTGGAAGTTGCTAGAAGTCATGTGACAAACCTGAAACCATGTAGAAAAAAATGTTTCTTACCAGAACACAAGTTGGGCTCTTTGGCCCGAAAGCAAATTGTTATTTTTGATGCCAGGTAACACCATCCCTAGAGTCAAGCATTGTGGTAGCAGCATCATGCTCGGGGTTTGATTTCTTTTCAGGAGCAACTGAAGAACTTGTTGGTTGGAGCCAAATATAAGCAAACCCTTGAGGAGAAGCTCTGAATTAAGGGAAAAGATTCATTTCTCAGCAGGACAGTGATCCAAAGCACACAGCTATAATTAGTTTGGAATGGCTTGAAAAAAGGTTAGCATTCTGGAATGGCCCAACCAGAGTTCAAACTTGAATCCAACTGAAAATCTAGTATTAGTTGAGTCCACAAACACTCTGAATTCATTTTGCCAGTGTTAGAGCAAATTTGCATTGAATAATGGGCAACAATTCCAAGACCTAAATGTGCAAAGCTCAAACAGACATAACCAGGAAGACTCATGGCTGCCATTGCTGCTAAAGAACCATGCACAAAGTACTGACTTGGATGAATACTTATGAATTAAGTCATTTTCAGATTTTTATTTCTGACAGAATTCTAAATACAGCTAAAAACTTTATTTCATTTATAAAGAACTAATTCTAAAGCAGGGGGAAAAATCCTCTTTAAATATGTTTTAGTATGACTTTGCAACACAGAGGAACAAGAATTAATGGGGATGGATACTTTCTGAAGGTATGTAGCATCTATATCACACACAGCCTACCCACCACAAATAAGAACACTGCAAAAGTAGATATATAAAAAATGCACTACAGATACTATATACCAAGGACGTCAACAGCAGCTGCCTACATTGTGCACAAAATAGATACGCACATTGCACCACTGCTACATTACATCCACCACAGCAGCTATATTTTAGATGTTACATATCACAGAAATGCACATTGCAACTCAGAGCTATATAATACCTATGGGGTTGCATTCTACTCACCATAGATATATGTGCTGCAGCAGCGACTATATTACATACACCACAGATATCCCCACTGTCACAGCTGCTATAAAACAGACAGTGGAGATATGGACAATGCTCTACTGCTACTGATGTGAAGTACAACAGCGGTGATGCCTACCACAGACATACCAACAAACCACACTGGGGTCGTAAACCCTGCAAGCACAGAGAGACCGCGGATCTCAGGTTCTCAGAATGTCTCTTCTTCGGACAAGTGGGAGGAAAACGGCAGCCTCGGGTGAGCATGCAGCAGGGGGAGAGCATTTATGGCTGTGCAAGGCCTGAGTCAGACTGCATCAATCAGGCCCACCAGCGGCTATAAATCACAGGCCTTTAAAGCGGAACCTAGGGAGCGGTTTACTGAGGCGAGCTCGCCTATTACACAGTGTTCTGACAGTGGAATGCAGCACCGAATGGGCACAAGGTTCGAGCATGGGGTATGACCCCATAAAACCTGTTAGTGTAAAGAGAACAATCAGCTCAGTCCATGAGTATCTTCACTCATTCAGTAAATATTGCAGTAGAGAGTAGAATACTGGACTCTGGACCAGAGGGCTGTGCGTTAGTGTAGACTAGTAGTTACAGTGCTGGAGTTAAAGGCCTTAAGTAAAAACTGTACTGAAAAAAACAGGCTACAAATACTCGTCAGAAATAAGAGGGCCCTAATAACTTTTGACAGACTGGACAACCACTGCAGAATAACAAGTTGCTCATTCCCATCTCTTGCTTTGGACATCTCTGCTGAGGAGAGGGGCCAAGGCAGCAGGTCTGTGCAGTGCGACTGGCACTCGAGCCTTGGACAAGGCGTTATACTTTACCTGGATCGCCACGTTCAGCGCCCAGCTGTGTGATTAAGCTGCAGGATGGGTAGCTGAGGACGCAGAGCGTGTCGTTTTTCTGTCTGGCTAAGGGCGCCTGCTTAGCGCATGAATAAGACAAAGTAGGATCCATGGTGGGGAGAATCAGACTCGCGGCTGGAAAAAGCAGATGATCCATTTGTCACTGTCAGCTCAGGGCTGCCTCTTCACCAGGAGCAGGGGAGGGCTATTCCTGCCTCATTACACCACCACACATTGCCATCCAGACCGCCAGTCACCACGTCCCCCAACTGTCAGTCTATAGTCAATAACATACCTCCTGCTGGACTCCCCTTCACCATACCCATCTGTCTATCTACAGCCTGGACCATGCCTTATGTTGTGTATATGTCAGTATAGAGCCAGCGCTGCAAGCACCACATCTACCTGTATGACATCAGAGCTAGAACTATACTACACTAACCAAAGTTAATACAGTAAAACTCCACAATAACAAAAATTTGTATATAGCATGGTTGGCTCTCATCTTCCTGTGGGGGTTAGGATCACTTGTGCACAGTACAGGTTTTACTATCTTTACTTTTGTCCCTTTTGTGTTTTTGCAATCGATAGGAAATGATAACTAAAGAAAAGTTTCTATTTGCCCTAATTTTGCAGTAGAACATATTATTCAGATGGCGAGGAGAGCCGTGACTCTTAATATCTGAATCATGATGCGCTGCTGCTGCATGTTTGTAAATACATGTGTCTAATTGTTATGGAGAGTTATAGGCAGATTGTTGACAGTGTGGTCACTGTGAGGTAGGGCTCTTGAGCAAGCATTTTGTTGTGCTCTGTAAGTTCTAATGTTTAAACATTCCACTGGGATACAAAGATTGCGTTTCCAGTCTTCCAAGCCCTCCTTTCGTAATACTACCAACTGCACTGTCGAAGCAGGTTGTTACAGTTCTATATCTGTCACATATACATATGGTTTGTAATAATCGGTCTAAATCCTGCTCGTCTAATAAATGAAAAGATTCTTCTTTCTCTTTTCACATCTTAACCGGAACACTCACTGAAAAATATTGTTTTTCATTACTCTTACAATAAGGCAGCCCCTGTGTTTCCCATGCCTGAATTTTCCAGACCCCACTTATACCATTATGGTGGGGTTTTACTCTACTTTAGCTTCACTTTTCAGAGCTACTGCTGATTCTCGGGGTGGGAATGATGCTGCTGCTGCTAGTGAGACCAGCAATCCTTCTTAGTCCTCAATGGCTGCTCGTGAGGGGCTGCTGATAGCCACTCTCCACCCATTTCCTTCCATCGATCTCTCTCCATTACTCTCTCCCCAGCCCTTTCTCTCAGCTCATCTCCTCCTCCTTCTCATGTTCAATACCCCCTCATCCTGCATTTTTCCCTACACTTCTCCCTAATCGCAGCAGTAGGGTGTGACCACAGTCCACCAACAAACAGGCCCTACACCTCAAGAGTCGTTTCTTGCAAGGGCTTCGTAGTCCAGTCCATTAATTTTTCAACCTCTGTCAAACTGCAATGAATGTGATGGGCCTGAAGTTTGCAAAAGGGCTTGTCCCTCGATACCGCTTGACTCCGACAGGTCTGCAGGCATTTATGACACAAATGTGGTTCATCAGCCCTTTTGGATAGTTTAGGATCTCAGAAAGGCTACCAGGGTTGCTAATAGAGAGGGACCCACCTTTCCCCTTTTCAGTTCATCCGGTGGAGCACACATCGCACATCTCTACATCGCTCCACCTGCTCTTTAGCTAATTTGCCCCATTGTGTTAAGGCACTTAAACTGGATTCTATCAGAAGGGCTAGCCATTGCTTTCGAACAGATAATTATCACAAAGGCTCCTTCCCTCCTGATCTACTGCCCTCCATTTTTTAGCAGGGCTTCAATAATGAGATAAGACCAAGGAGGCTGGCATGGAAATTACACTCTCCAGGATCCGTTGAGTGGAGGGCCTCGACAGCTACAGTTTGTCCCCCTCCTTCTCCATCTGAGAGATGTTTAACACTTTTGACACAGTAATACCCAGAACAATTACCTCTTGATGTTTGCTTCGGAGCTCATTTCACAGATATTAGGCCGCTGTTTACGAAAAAAAACAAACCGGCGACGCGTATGGTGAACGTGGACGCCGCCGAGGGTTTACATAATGTAAATTGGTTTCCTGGATTTGTGTTGAGAGCAACGTCTTGCCAAACGGGCAGAATCAAAAAGCGTGGCTAATGGAGCCGTACATCAAGTACCGATCCTGATATTTGATCAGGTATCGCTGCGAACTACGTGACTGCTTGTCAGAATTAACTGCTCCAGTAAAAAAAGAAACAAAAAAGACAACCTGCTTCTTCCAAAATACAGCATAATAGTTCTTATTGCGAGGGAAGAGATGCAACTATAATGAGGAGAATAATAACTCCATCTCCCTAGCTCTCTACAGACACAGACGAATGGGAGGGGAGAGCTGGCCTGAAGCCATGGCGCTTCAATAAACTCCACTGAGGCACGCAGGAGCGCGGGTGCTCTGCTCCACTTTGCTTTTTAACCGCTCTACAAAATGGGAATTAAATATGACTGTCACAAATGAAACGACATCGACACAGATGCGAAGTGGATTATGGGGTGTGGATGCCTCCCACCACCACCTCCTGTTTGCTTTTTGCTGGTGCAGAGACGATTGCTGCAGGTTTCAAGTGCATCCAACAGAACAGTACATTCAGAGCAGTGTACATGCCGACCATGCGTGCTACACTCACTCTGGCATATCTCCTGTCCAGGTGTGATAGTCTATCTGTATCTCTTGTCCAAGTGTGCTAGTCTCACTATGTCTCCTGTCCTGGTGTGTTAATCACTTGATGCCCACTCTCCAAGTGTGCTCCATTCTGTCTAGACCCACTGTCTATACATGTCGCATCCTCTCTGGAGCTTATATCAAAGTGTGATACTTTCTGTTTGTAAACACAAAGCTGCAAGTCAGCATTGGACACAAGCTACCTGTAGGCCTCACAGAGTGAACTATGTGATGGAGTACATCTCTGAACCAGTTTATTCACTCTGCAAACTCTCTGCATCCCTCCAAAATGCAGCAAAAACAAGTGGGGGCTGCCTGGAACCTCAAGATTGTTCCTCAAATGAAAAAAATTAAAGATTTTAAAAAAGAAGAAATCAGCTATATGTTGCTAGCCTTCAATTGAGGATGAGGAGCTGCAAACATATAAGCACTTCATGGGCCAAACAAATTAAAAGCCCAGGTATACAGGTAACAAAAGGATCTGTTGAGCACTGGAGGGGGAATGTCAGCTGCCATGAAAAGCCTACCTGAAGACAAATACCCTAGTAAACCTCTCATAGCCACAATTAATCCTCCCCAACTCGAGTTCTAGAGCCGGTGCAGTAGCAGTGCAATGCGACCTATTTTGTTCCACTCAGGAGCAGTGCAGAACGTCTCTCTTTGGAGACGCAAGTTATTGGGTTGTGAAATTACGAAATAATGAGCCAAAATGAAAGGCATGCGCTCTCGCTTTTGCTTCCCGCATGTATCTGATAACAGGGTATGGCGTGAGCACTATGTTTTTTTTTCTTATTCCAGAGGAATCCAAGATAAAGGTCTGTCGGATTCCCAGACGCCAGTACAGGAGGGGCTGAGAGGGGTTTTATCAGCAGAACATCAAAGGTTCTTCCACACACAAATGATACTTTTCATAACGTAGTGACGGACACGCTGCCATAAACCAAACACATACCAGGGCTGACTCACAATACTGGCCTCTTGTCAAATCCTACATCATCTTTCCAATGTTACTCTGAAAAGAGTCTGATTACTTACAGTCACTGGGGCTTCATCCAGCTCAGTCCAAAATGATGAACCCTCACATTATGGCAGTCCAACATCACTCAAAGACTAGCATCAGTTAGGAAGTATTTTTTAAATAATTTCTTATTTATGTATTTTGAGGCATTAGATAATCAACTTTACAACGATTCAACCATTTATTCAGCAAGGTGTTCTTATTGTTTCTATTCAGGGAAAGTATTTTGGTCAAGGACACTATAGCTGATATAGGATTGAAACAAGCAACCTTCAGATTTTTTTAAACACTTATCTCCTTTCCCCAGTAACTGCTGCTCATTTGAACTCACAAACCTGTGTTCTGTCATACAGTAACCCTCAAACATTTACTGAATATTTTCCACACACACACACACACACACACACACACAAAAACACATAAAGACATCAAGGGTCCACCAGGACTCATCAACTGCAAATCAGAATTAGAGCTTAAATGAATGGTTATCTCCACTGTACTTAGCAGATGCTGCCTTGCTTTCAGACTAAGTTACTGCTGAACAGCTTTGACAGGAGTATTTAAAACCCGAAAAGACTGGAATGACTCAAACACATAATGATACCTTGTCTGACAGGAATATTTACCAGCCAAAGCTCATGATTGACTCCAGTAACTATAGGCCACACATCTAAGGTACCTGAAGACCTCCAAACTTAACAGTTTCACCTCTAAGGTCATGTTTGACTCGAGCAGATATAGTTTTAACGTACACCCTTACAACTCAACTGCTTTAATTGATGCCAAAAGGTGCAGCTGGAGTTCCACTCCTCAATGACTATATCAGTCACCGTTTAAACTCTGAAAAAATATATATATTTACACTCTCAGAGTCAGGCACAGGTGCACTTCCAAAGTCACGAGCAGCTGAAATGTTACACCACTGAGTGGTTTTGCACCTGAAGTGCCAGCTGCCATCAACAAGGGCAATCCCATGACTCTGCTGGGCCCCAGGTTCTAAGCCCGCTCTGTCCAAATGGCACTGTCGATGACAGCCTGACGTGATCAAGTGCTGGGTGTGCTGTGCAGCACCTTCCTTTGCAAGCCACCGTTTAACACTACCTGAGAAGTTGTTGTGAAACAAGGGGTAGAAATCAATATTAATGCACAAGGAGTGGAAGGAAAGGATGGGTTTTGCACTGTAGTGGAGTCGACTGGAGCAAATCCATGAGGATGCCTGATAAATTAAAGCGTCTGAGTGAACTGTTATCTATTACTGTTCTCCTTTTTTGCTGGAGGTACTCTGCAGGGCTGAGAGAAGCAGTTCGCTGAATTGAGGAAGAGATAGAGCAAGGCGGAGTCTTCCCACGCTCTACACTCCGCCCCAAATTCATCCATCAGTGTTGCCCATCAGCTCATCAATCGCCTGACAATCATCTTCAGATAACCTCTACACATAGCTTTCACACAGACATACATATTTCCCACAGTCTGCACAAACACAGATGCACCATGCACACATAGACAGTAGTGGGTGCTCTTGAGCACATACATAAGCAAGAAGGGAGGGATGATAATTGCAATTTTTAATCAGGACCCTTGTCTTTAATCACTAAGCATTAGGGACCTCACCCTGCCTGCTGGGCACTCGGAGCATGTGACAAGCATAACCTCTTTAGGAACCATTAACTGAACACGCCATGCTGCTTGAAATACTCCGCATTATCCTGTAAGTATATTATTAGGGAAGAGGAGAATACAAACAGTACTGCATCTCCCTCTGTCACCCACACACATCCTCCTGAACATCGTTGTGCCAAGCAAAGACATTTAAAGCCTCTTGTGTGGCCCCTCCTGCAAGTCCCCACATGCATTAAAACACACAAACACACAGATATGCAACAGCGCATTAGCTGCCATCTGGGATGTTCTGTTCCTCTGTGCAAACTGCCCTCTGTGGCACGTGGACACTGCCGAACACAGGCCTCCCGATTAGTGAAACCCAAATAATCTTTAAGGAATCTCACATTTAATGGCACCGACTTATACTTTAACAAATACCTCACATTTAAAAAAGCTTTTTATGTAATACTGTGAACAGAAGCCTGCAAATGGACTGTCCCATTTCCTTATCTTTGCACTAGATGCTTTGAAAAAAAACACACACAGTTAATCTTGGATTAGTGTTACCAGCTTCATATGGACATAACACTGTAGGATGTGAATTTGAAGTTCAACAAGGCAAAGAAAAGGATTTTTTATTTAATACTAGAATACTGTTATGAGACATGAAAACTATGCATTTTCAATATTTATTCACCTTAAAGTCATATTGATCCAAGCACAAAAAATTTGTAATTCTACTAATTTTTACACCTGAATATTTTACTTAACCAAATCAGGTATATTGCTCAGTGGTGTAACAGAAGATCCTCTTATAGGAGTTGAATCTACAACTTTCTGGTTACAAATCCATGCTGATAACTGCCTGCTGACAGCTTGTTTCGAGAGCAGCTTGATTGTCATTCTGCTGTGTTGTTATTTTCCCTGCAGATGTCTCTCAGGTATCCAGTGCCTGGGGCTGCACAGTAGGTGCCCTACTTTGGGGGTTCTAGGGAGCCCGTACGAGAGGGACTGTGTACATGCAGGCATCCCATTGACGGGCACAGTGTGCATCTAGTATTAGACATAATGTTCAAGCTTATTATCTGACTCATATTACCACTAGATAAATGAAAAACGCAATTTGGATACTTGTCAGACAATAATATTTGATCAAATTCAGAGATAGCATATATCTTAGTACAGACATCAATCAATTTACATGCACTCAATTTATGCATTTTCACTAAAATGTGATTTCATTTTTAATACCCTTACCAGCTTGACTGATTCTGTGATCTATCAAAACAACACACTCTGGGCAGAAAAAAATAATAAGAAATTGGTCCAAAAAAAGAAAAATGGGGAAAAAAAATCACATCCAAACATATAAAAAAACCTCAAATTACACACAAATCCTCTGTGTTTGTGTGTGTGTGTGTGTGTGTGTAATATGATGCATGTATAAAGTGTATATGCCTTTAAGCAGTGCTGGATCCTGAGAAATAGTGGATGTCATGTTCAGTTAGAAGCAGCCAGAACAGTAAAAGTTAAGCTAAAATGAGCTGGTGTGTCTTTATGAGGAGTTGTACATGTGAATAAACTGGTCATGATTGGTCAGTGACATCACACTGTGTACATAAAAACAGAATGTGCCAGAAAGTTCCACTTCAGCGTTCCTCCACCTCTGACTCCCAAGTATATCTCTTTAAAACTTTCCGCTGGAAATAGATGGCTAAATTAAGCATTTTCACACAACAAGGCTTTTTTAGCCACCAGTTAGATGCATAAATTGACAGATGATTGTAAATAAAATAACACTGGTTATAAGTAGTTCCTTTAAAGGGCTGGAGGGTGGCTTGCCTCTCCAATCAAGTGAGGAGTAAGAATGGAAGAATGTTGTCCCGCCACACACAGAAAAACACGATGACACACACTCATCAAAGGCACAGCTGTTTACTCATGTTTCCCCTGTTTCACAGTCCTCTTACATCTTAAAACCATTCTGTACAACTCTTTAAGTTTCTCTCCATATCACTGCTCTCTGCCTTTACTTTCCAAATTAGAGTGCAGACGAGCTTGTTGATAAAATGATATGTGTAAAAAAAATGATATGTGTAAAATGATAGGTTTACAAGTGACAATACTGGAATCACATGCTTCAAAAATACAAAAAATATATACATATTCCATTCATTCTGTACATTATTACCGTGCAGATCTAATATTTTGGCCACAGTAAACTTTGGTTTGTATTTGACTGTCGAAAGAGCTTTTCATATGTCTGGCATTAAGATCCACTGGCACTGACAAATCTACATTATTGTAAAGTGCAGCTTGGGGAAATAATGGAATAATTGACAGGTAGGAAAATGAAATATTGCAGTCCTCATTACGAGGCACAATTTCAGTCGGAGCTTACTCTGAGCAGCCATATCCGTTGCCTAGCAAAACCCACTACCACTATTGGCAAAGACAATTAAATTAAGAAGAAACAGTGCTCGGCACACAGTGAAATTAGTCATTTTTCTTTCCAATAGCTACACTTTCCTGGGCACATCAGCAGCTGGGTTCAACGTCGCCTCCCTAGTGTATCTGCTAGGCCCTGATGACACCCTCCCCAGGTGGTGGTGGGCGGTGTGAGTTATTGCCCTGCATTGAGATGATCAACATGAACATTCTGTGCTCACTCACCTACAACTGCTCTGCCCCATCTTCCACTGATCTGCCTTCATACAGTTAGGGTCCTGCACTCCATCCACTCCATATCTACCCATATCCAACCCACACTCACCCCACACACATACATATCACCCCCAAAACATATCAGTCTCCTCATCTGACCTCTTACCTACACTTTCTGGTCCAGGAGAAAGGCCTTGGTGCCAGGCCTCCAGGCAGCCAGGGGGTGCTGATCAATCCTTGTCCTGCCTCTTCTCTGCCATCTGTGAGAGAGTGGAATCTCATCCCATCTCACACACACACTCAAAGACACACAACAACAGATTGATAGCAAAAGGAAATGCCAAAGCATGGTCAAGATATCAAGTGGAATAAACAGTTGCATATGCATATTAACATGAGCGTCAGCAAGATACTTCCACTGCTGCCTGCTTGCCCAAACCCTGAGCGCCCAGAAGGCAGGAGCGCAGCACAAACTCTCCTATTCCAATGCAGAGCCTGGCCAGGCTGATACAATATTCATAAAACAGACTGCTATTCTGTCTGGGGCCCCAACGGCATCAATAATGAGAAAAAGCACAAAATTATTCTGCGTGTCAGCTGACGCTGTGTGGCATGGGAAAGGGAATTATGCAACGATGGATTTTAAGGGTTATACAACCAGGGTCTTATTAAATGGGTGTTATTACCCAAGTGTGGCATGGGTGGGAGGGAGAAACAGCAACGGTTTCTGCTGAGTAAGGGATTCACCTCAGAAAATGGCTAGATATTGACTTCTCCCACACTCTGCCACACAAAGGGGTTTGGTTTCCAGCTGTCTAATTCACTCAACAATAAGTTCTGTGTCACCATCTTGGGTCCCTTGTATGATCTTGGGCCCTATTCGGGACCAGATAAAACAATCGTGCTGACACTCACTTTCTTTGCAAAATTCACAAAAATTCAACCAACTAGCCAGCTACGGTGGGAACTGTACATGCCAAACATTATTTTACAAGATGCTAACAAACCACATATAACTCACTGAGGTAAGGTTAGATTTTGTATCCTATATAACAACAGATTGAACTTAAATATGTTACTGCAAATGTATGTGTTCATAACATGGGATCTGTTTGTCCCATGCATGTCTAGGCAATGTTCACGTTTTCATACCATGAATGGATGGGACGCATTTTTTTCATCAGCCTTCCTGAGTGATTCTAAGAAAAATCTGTCATTGTTTGCTGTATGAAAACCCACGCTACTTTCAACCCGCCATAAAACACATCATGTTCAAATCAATGTACTTTTTAGACAACAGAATACAAGAAAACAAAAAAGAAAATTAAAGTTTTGATGCTGCAGTTTGGTTTTTGTTCTTAGTAACTCCACTCTATGACCATTTTAGAAATGCCAATCACGCAGGAAGGACTGCCGCAGCAGCCTTGTTAAAACCGCCCATCAGCAAAACAGTCACTTCAAAGCTACCCAAATAGAGGAAAACATAATCTAAATGATCCCCAGCACAGAAAAGGCAACCTCTTGGCTATCCAATAGGAGAAAGGGTATTCTAAATCATATCCAATAGAGGAGAAGCTAATCTCAACAGCCAATAAAAAAATGCTATCCCAAAGCCATCCAAATGGGAAATATCAAATATGAAAGGGTTAGGCAGCCAGGTTAGGCAATATAAAATATGCCCAAAAAGGGAAAAGCACCACCGAATCTGCCTAATAAAAGAATAATAAAAGTGTCAAAGGCATTCTGTGAGACAGACTAATTGATCATGGAGCAAAGTAGATGTCCAATCAGGCTCTGGAAGACAGAAAACAAATCCCTCACTATTCCCAGACAAGTCGGCATTCCTCAGCCACCACACAACCCAATGGGCATGTGAGATATGAGTTTGGGGGAAGAAAATGCACGTGGTTCTTAGAAATGCAGCCGTTTGCCCAGAGATGTCTTTGGCGATTTGAAAGCATTTTAAATTACTGCCCTTGCAGCCCAAGTCCTGTTTCCTGCAGCCTTTTATCAGGATGTCAGGTTGTAATTGCGGGTGATTGAGGATGATTGGCTGTTGCTGGACTTAAACCTTCGCAGTATGACACCTCCCTCCACCCCCAAAAAAGAACCTCACCCATTCCCTTTACCGGCCTGTAGCTGCTGAGACTGAGAGGCTATCTGCTTGAAGACGTTCCCACCTAAGTGTGGCAATTTGTTGTGGCATCACACACCCCATAGACACACACACACTCACTCACACACAGCACACTCTTACTCATTGTTGCTCACTGATTCAGGCGCACACATACTCCTGCATGCAAACACCCTTATGAATTCAGTGAAGTATGCACACATGTACATACGCACTTTTAATTATTCAGTCTCAAGTTAACTCAAGTATGCATACAAATACTCACTTGTGGTTGCCCAGTCCTGCACACACACACACACACACACACACACACACACACACACACACACAGGCATTCAGGTGCTTCGATGCACATTCACACAAACAGTCCCCTAGACAGCCCATCATGGCACACAAAGGGATCACTCATCCTGCACCTTGCTAGACAAACAGAGCCAGCACCTCCAGCATCTGCACACAGCTCTCTCCAAACGTAAATGAAAGATGATCTGAAGCGCTGGCCCCCAGCCAGCAAGCTTACCACAGTGCCTGATGCTCGGCTGCTGTACCGATATTTAGTGCGCATATTGACACAAAGTGCTGTAGCTGAAAAACAGGAGTCTGCCATCGCTACCTGCCATGTATGGAGGCACTTCTGCTGAAGACAATGCTCTGTGTGTGTGTGTGTGGGTGTGTGTGTGAGATGTGCAGAACAAACATATTGTGCAACACCATCATAGTCATAGTGCCCTTTTGTTATTCAACTGGTCAGGGCCAATAGTTACATCCTCTCAGTCCCCCCATGGCAGCAGGCAGAAAACCAGAGAAAGACCATACATGGCAGCCATTGCCATGATGCAAACCAATGCAAATTTTGTGTAGACATTGCAAGCTACGTCCACGCCCTGGAATTCTGTGGTCAGCAGTCAGCGCTGGTTGCTTCCTGCGATAACAACTGATCTAAGATCACTCATGTCCTTGCCTCCACTACAGGAGTTTAGGCTCAGTTGCTAAGAGTGCAATTTATCAGCACTTCTCAACTCTGGGGACAGACCATGGTCATACAACTATTTACTTCACAACTACATCAGCTTGTCCAGCAGGGACCCTATCCCACGCAGGGAAACTGTAGGTGGGGCTCGAGGCATGACAGACCCAAGATTCAGCCCCCTGCCAGGCTCTGATCCTCTCATCCATCTCCACCCTGGGCGGCCCCATTGACGGACGAGCTGCCAGCCATAAATCACTGTATTTCAGCTAGAAGACAGCTTTGCCAGAGTTCCCAGTTTCTTTGGTATTGAACTAGGAATTCTGATATCTTTGACCCTCATATGTGCACCTTTTTCCTATGGATAGGTGTGCAGGGATTGTACTTAAGATAAAAGTGCATAGCAAAAGGGTCCAACATTAGGCCCCCTCTGGGGTTTGCCATGTGAACTGAGGTACAGAGCAGCATGGCTGAATGGTAAAAACCTGGCTCTAAGCCCCAGGTATTCCCAATTCGGAAAAGAAAACACAAGTAGACCACTGGGACAAGGAAGACCTACATGTGAGCATAGGTGTAGGGCCCATAGTTACAGCAGAACAGTGGGAATAGCTAAGGCCAGCTTGTCCTCACAGCATTGCTCTGTCCCTGTCCTTTCTCTTTCCTTCATCAGCTCTTCTTATACTGAAAGGAAAATACATGTTTCTTTCGGACTGCAATTTACAACTGAAACTGTTATGTTAATTGATTTCTGTACAGGGTGGCCCATAAGTCAACATAACCTTTTTAATGATCAATTATAATCATCTATTGAATAGAGATGAGATGAAGCAGTCTGTTTTGGCATCATCATTTTACAAATGCAGCTATGAGGAAAAATGTTCAACTGTAATAATTAAAAATGTTATAATGAAATCTAGCTGAAATTTCAGCTTCAGTTTTCAGAAACGCATAAAGCATGTAACTACTCAACTGAAGAGTACACAGTTGCAAGTGTTTGGGATTAACAAAATGCAAAATACTGGACAGACAATTTATGCAACAAATTATATAGCAGTTCCAGATAAGGATTAGGAAACCACGTCCAGGTAAAATAATACTTTTGGATTGCATGAAACGAGCTTTTTTCAAAATGCATACAGTAGGCAACTCATGGTACAGTGACTTACAGGCCACCTTGCAGTTTTAAATATATCGTCCCATTTTGGTGCTACGTTTGTGGATCATCGTTTTTTCATAACTGCATGTTGTCTAACATCAGTGTTTATCGAGGCTTCTTAGAACAGTGCTACGCAAAGCATTGGCAAAGCAGAAGACAATCAATCAACCACAGACTGATGGATTGATTAGCTATTGTTTTGAAGTGATGAATATGAAGATAAAACGGCTTGAGTCTACTAAAATTCAGCACACCAGTTGCTATTTTAGTCCATCTAAATTCACACATTTCCAGTGTGAATTCCTTTTCATATTTTAGCAGACCAGAATGCAGCTGTACACACTCATGGAACAAATTGTTTAAATGTGCACTTATGGGGAATGAAAAGGAGATAAATGAAAGATGTTCAATTTTATGGCTGTGGAAGACAAAAAAAAGACTGTCTAATTCTAGGCTAATAATCTGACATTTTTTGGCTGAATTCATAACAGTGTCCATATTGCTGTCTCTGAGAAAGGAGAAAGGGAATGAAAGGGAGATAGAAATGAGTTCTAAGAGGTAGATGGATGTGGAGTAGGTGAGGGTAAACTCAATGTGCGATGTGTGGTGTTGGGGGGGTGTCACAACCAGTCCCTCCCATATCATATTGGGAAACTAGATTAACAGCTGGATATGCTAAGGAGCCATCAGCAGAGGCCCTCACTACTGGGAAATAGCATTCATCACCTGCGTTAGTCTTGTACATTGATGGTTGTCTGCACAAGTTCGACCCTATTTCATACTAACTGAGGTCCTGAAAAGTTGCAGTTTCAGTCATTCTGTCATCAGATTTAGCACTGTGACCTTTAGGTCTTTTTTAACATATCTTAGTTGATTATAAAGACCAGTCCCTTATTTAATCAGACCCAGCACAGTGACCCTTCATACATCCAACTTTTCCAGACTGTAGTGATGCGGAGGGAGTGAGAATTGATTCTGATCCCAGGATAAGAGATGAATAATATTGACATGTCTGCAGAAACAATATTCTCCCGCTGTTGCAGCCAACCATACATCCTCCAGAGGAGCAGGGCATCCCATCCTCTCTCCATCTCATTCTCATTCCTCAGAGTAGGGGGCCGCTGTTGACGCTCAGCTGCTCCCCGGAAAGAAGGAAATTTGAATTGAGACTCAGTTAAGCCACTCGGTTAAGACTTTTCTGGCAAGTTTCATGCTCTTTTGGTTTCCTCATCTGGAGGGAGGAGAGAGATCAGTGGGGGTTGCAGAAGGCAGAGGCCATGAGATCAGTCTTCTTCCCTCTATGTGGTGAGAAGACAACCACGGAGGCTGAAAACACTACTGCAGTTTGATTTCAGTTTGATGTTTTCAGTCTTCCATTTTCCTTTCTCTCTTCCCCTTTTTCCCCTTCACTGACAACAGAACTGGCACCCACAGCATGTTGATAAAGCAATCAATAAACTGCACAAATTATGATTCCTGCCAATTATTAAATATACAATGTGAAGAGGCAATGGTCAGAGATAAACTTTGGGTTGCAGTATGTATTTCCTTCCTCTGCTTCTTTCTCTTCCCCACTTTCTTCTTACCTTTCCTTCCTCTGCCATGCAATTGTCACATCATTGTTTTCCCCACATTTAATTGCCATTATATTTCTAGAGAAATCTAAAAAAACACAAATTTTCAGGAAGAGTGACTCGCAGAGATGCTGCTTCTTTTCTATGCTATTGTTCAGGTGGAAGTGCAAGTCTGGTTCTAAGCAAGTGACTGAAACCATTTGAACATTAGTGGTAAACTAGTACACGAAGGGCAGCCCTCTGGGCACCAATTCACAGGGAAACAACACCACAGGAACAAATCTAATCACCATCAGAGTTAGAACACCAGCCTAAAGTTCTTACTGAAACCCTGTTGCTTCAGTATGCAAATGTTCTCACTTTCACAAAACAGATATGAAAAAATGCAGAACAATGAACACAAAGCAATGAACAAAATGCTTGAAAAGCCCTGATAAATAGGTAAGTTACAACTTTTTAACATCATAATCATTTTAATATCGTAATCACTTTTTTCACCTTATGATGGGGGAATGCGTTTATTATCATTTAAGCATCTTGCCACAGTACCATTCACCTTTTCCATGTTTAAACACCATTTGTGTCTAATTCTCTCATAACCTGTATTTCTTTTGCCTTTGTCCTCTGTCTGAAACCTCTTTCTGCTCTCACTCTTCCTACTATATCCTTTTCTATCCTGAATCCTCAGCCTCTCTCTATCACTGTGGTGCTGCTCAGCTACAGCCTCCTGTTGATCGGCAACCCCAGCACACTGTGACCCCAGACCGAAGGATTAACTGAGCCATTCTTTATCTACACTCACATTGACAATAACTACATGACACCAAGACCGTGGCTTATAGGGGAGTTTCTGTATGAAGCACCAGGGATGGGTGGGGTTGAGTGCATGGCTCTGTCCGCGTTGCACGTGGAGCTCATTACCCGGGTCTGTCAGTATGGCCAGACAAGCCCTCAGCGGATCTGCTCTCAAAAGCTTATTTGGGTTCCATTAATAATGACCTAAAAGTAATCCTTATAAATTGAAAATCTGATGAGAAGTTTTTCTTTTTTTGTGAAAGCCTCTGTAAAATCACACATGCAGGCTTCTCCCTGGGAGCTGGCCATATTTTGGACGGATAGGGTGTTGCCAGAGTCATCCATTGCTGTAGAAGACAGATTTTATGTGTGTGATGTTTTACAGAGTGTACCACACACAGTGTCTCTCACACACACAAAATAACACAGTACGCATCAAGTAGGGTGAAGGCAGCAGGAGCTGTGCACTGCAGACCCTTACCTCACTGCTTCACTTCCCAAAGTCTTTTTCCCGCTCACAGAGCGCGGTGGATTTATGAGTTGTACAAACAGAACGGCAGGCGTGAGAGGAAGCAAAGGAGCAGCGCAAAAGAAATGGGGATCAGAGGAGGTCAAGCAGAGGATTGGGAAACGGACAGGGCCACTGTGGGGGGGCAGAGGGCCCGCCCACAGGGCTGTGCCTCATCGACAGCAGAGTGGCTGCCCTTATCTCTGGGAAATGGAATTTGCTCAATAACCTGGAAATCATCGTTTAAAAAAGCAATAGGGAGTGCTGCTCGTCTCTGGAGTGATCGTCGCTCCCCAGCTGCACCAGCGAAAATGAGACACACACAAATACGCACTCACATCTGAGACTGAGATTCTAGAAAAAGAGCAGTGATGATAAAAACAGAAAAGAAAAAAGAGGGAGATGCAACCCATTTTATTGATAAGGAGCAGAAAGGCCCCAGATCATTGTTTTCTGCACTAAGCCTCCTTCCATGGACAAACCATGAGCTCCTAAAGCCACTGTCCTCCTAGGCTTCTGAAAGGCTGACAGTCACTGGTCTCTTGGCACTGTAACAAAATAAAAGCAAAGAAGCACAGAGAAAGGAAAAAAAACGTACAGCTAAGTAAGCTGATGTCAAACCAGTGGCAAACTCCCCAGTGTTGTGATGCATTGCTGCAGAATACTGAAAGGCCGACATCCTGAAGGGGACGAAGACCGGCAACTCACGGAACCTGGAATGACAACCCATTCCTCCATGCAGCAAGGATAGACGGTGCCTCTTTGTTTTAGTATTCAGTTCCAGCTTTGGTCTGTGTGCTCACTCCTCACAACTCCCTCGGTCACCAAGGGCAAAAACAAAGTGGCACTTCTTGATATCGATGCAACTGACAAAGCTGTGCGGACACTGTGCCATCCTGAGGATTCCATCCGGGAAAGACGCTAAGAAAAGTAAAAATTGTTGACATCTCAGATGAGATCAGGGAGCTCAGTCAGAACAGCTTTTTTTTAATCAAAATTCACATAGAAGAAAATAGAGAGAAAACAAACAAACGAATGGGGAGGGGAAAAACTTAACCCCATGCCAGCAGAATCAGCAGCTTGCCGGGTGCTAGTTGGGGGCTAAAGTAGTGAGAAACCACAAACAGAGTAACCTCCCAAGTCCCCCCTTCTCCAATTCTGCCACCGGAGATAAGAGTGCGCATTGTTTACTTCCTATATTGACACCTTATCTCTGGCACGGAGCTCTGACGAACACAGGCTGCTTTTAATTAGCGTTTAAACTGCAAAATGGCTCAGGGAGGGGAAAACAAGGAATCGGAGTGGTCCAAGGAGATTTGAATCAATCCTGACAGCAGAGGCGGGGCGATATGATTCCCTGTTTGCAGCATTCATCGGTATTGACGGTGCTGTTGTTCTGTCCCACACTAAAAGCCGAATCCTAAACAAACTCTAAGCTGCACAAGCTTGGCTCCAACTGTCAGCATCCCCTGTTTTCCTCTGCAGCACACACAATGTCTCCTTGCCTCTCTGCTGGATTTGTACATGTAAGACCTAGGATTCCGATGCAATAATACTTTGCTCTGTCTTGCGGTGCTACATTTCTTTAAATGTTTCAACTTTAAAATTGTATGGATATTTAAATTGTCTGTTCAATTTTGGCTTGGACATTTTTACGATCCCCGCTTTTTGAAAAATGTTTACTAGCCTTTTGGAGAGCAAAAAAAAGGACTTTAAGCATGAAGCGACTGAATGAAGTGAACTGGAATTATAGGAGCTTATCCATAAAGCATTCATCTGTCAGAAACTGCTACCCTGAATAGACACATTCATTTCTGCTCAAGAGAAGCGTGGGTGGAGGGCGTGTTGGGTGAGGAGTCGAATTCGAACCCCGGTGCTCTAATTAAACTTTTCTACAGAAACATTTCCACTCTGCAGGAAATAATGGCGGCAAGCTCCAGCTTCTGGCTAATCTCCTGGGTTCGTACACTAAAGACAGCCTTAATTAAACCCCTTAAGGCAAACTTCTAACATCTCTCATGGAGACTCAGTTGCAAGACCCCCCCAGATTGACCTGTTCTACTGGGCAGCTAGTAATGGCATTGAAATATGGCCGAGGAGCCCTGCCTTGTTCGACGGCTGCTGGCTGATGCCTGGGTTTTCACGTCAGTACATACAGCCTCTCTGGCCCCCTTGTAATGCAAAGATTAGACCAGCTAAATATCAGAAAGAGGATCTGGGATCTCTTAATCTCTTCTAATCTCCATTTGAGAGATGGGTGTGCACTGCAGCTAAGATGATCACAGAGTAAATAACGGCTTTAGTACCTGGTTTGTCCCGATGTCTGAATGTAAGCCCTGCTGTAGCAGCTGCCGCACATTTCACCAGTCTCATAGTTCCCGACATCTGCATTCGTTCCATCACCCTATCAGATGAGCACAGAGGGCTGCCCTGGATGAAAGTCTACATGCAACTTGCAGCCCAGGGTCTCCGTAACCTTGTGTACATGTGTACGACTTGCCTGTGCATGAGTGAGCATTTGACTTTGTGCATAAGAGGAAGATAGATGCCCACAGAGCTTCTACAGCTGTACAGTGGATGGGGCAGATGGAGGATAACAGCATACTTTCCTTCTACCTCTCTCAATCGCTCCATATTGGCTGCTTTGACAGATGTTTCCCGTGTTTTGCGTCACGCTTAGATAAGGCACTAATCCCCCACACGGACTATGGCTGAGAGTTTGCCTCAGGATGTCCACATGTTAACACCTGGTTGGTTTAGCTGCAGGCCAGGCTGCTGCATCACCTCAGGGCCTATTCAAGAACACAGGTACCAGAAGGAGCAAACTGTCAGCTCCAGGACATCCACATGCTGACTGTTAGCTCTGGCCTGGAGCTCGATGAGGACCCCAACCGACGCAGAGCAAGTGTACAAAAGAATCAGATCAGCTACAAACAAAGAAAACCACAAAGAAACAACTGCCTGCTTTCTTCTGTCCTTTCTTTGCTCCACTCTAGCTCCTTTCTTCCTTTCTTCATATGTTTTACCCTCTCTATCTGTCTCCTCTACTCCCTAGCTCCTGTGCACCAATTCAGGTATGGATGTTGAGCTATCTCTCCCCCTCCTCCAGATCCCTTGGCACTGTGTGAAGTGCTGTGCATTGGTATGCATGTGACGGCGGTCCCCATCCCTCACGCCAGAGAGAGACAAATGCCTGGGTCACCCGTCATCAACATATTCACAATAAACACAGACACATTCCCCGCCACCACCCCCACTGCACCACAGAAGAAAAAGCCCAAGTGTTCCCAGGGCTTAATGATTCTTGATAATAAGCACAGAGAAATTGCAATGGGGCTCGTAAATAATGCATTTTTCTCTATGAAAGATTGTGTTATCTTTCCGAAACAGTTTGCTAAGGAAGAGTCCGTTCTCAAGGTGAGCAACACACTGGCAATATTAAACACGGCAATCAGCGTGTGAGATAGCTGATGTACGGCTCAGGAGGAAAGTGATGGGGATTCAGCCACCGTCGATCTCATTGTCAGACTGACCACTTCTTGTCAGTGCATTAGTCAACCTGACAATGGCATGCGGGTGCCGCTGGTGGGGACTGCTGGGAAATATGTGAGAAAAGTTGATAAGAGGTGCTGATAGAAGCACTGTCTGAATGCTTGTTGGAACTTTGAGAAGGTGCGATTAATGACACTCTTGAATTATGCCCATCGTTACGCAGTTGATGTTGTGGTAGTATGTGTGAAAGTTTGAAAAACTGCTTTGTCAGAGGTTTTTTGGTACGCATAAATGTTCACTGAGTACAACACTCACTGTAAAGAAAAATGCAAAGCAATACCCAGAATGACATAACTGATGGTGAAGTGAAGGCTGGGTTAAAGGGGAAAACATTAAGAGTGCTGTTTAGCATAATGACATACATCTACACTAAGGATTCATAGCCACATACTGCAGCCTATCAGTACTCTACAGTAAAGTTAGCAGTATTAAATATATTAGTACAGCACATTCTATTAAAGGTGCCCTTTGATCAACTGGCTAGTCCTACACTGATCCCTTTGGTTCTACGATACTCTCAGGAGCACTGCAACCCTGCAGTAGACAGTTACTGCTAATGGAGAGATGGATGGATTTATTAGAAGGCAAAATTCAGCTTTTCACATCTGAAATCTTAATAAAATTAAGGTAATCCTTACTCGGTACAGTATCTGCACTCGGTGATATTCAACTCATTTTACCGGCCTTATATGCGTTATACAAAGCTCATAGAATGTGAATGAAGTGTATTATGAAAAATTCCTCTTTTAGACTGTGTGGGTTGTACCACAACAGAGCAGTGTGTGACATTGTGTTATCATGACACTGATAGGACTAGAGAACCGATATACGCCACAACGCAGGCAAATTAAGCACACAAAAGTGTTTCAAAAGAGGTTCACCTGCGATTACATTACAGGGATGGAAAACCCCAGCTTGCAAGTAATATTAGCACACAGCAAGATACTGTGGCGACCTGTCTAAAAAAACTTGCTAGAAGAATAAAGCACTTGCATGGTAATACACTAAAGCATTACACTGTCCCAGTGTGACTCACCTTGAGTGGACTATACTCTGTAAAAAGATCCTTACTCTTCAGATCACTCCCTAAGCCCTAGAACCTAAGCCCTCCATCTCCAGCCTAGCGAACCAGTCGGCAGCCATTTCTCAGCTCCCCAAATGCTTTCCAAAAGGCCGAGCCCACCATCAAACATGTCATGTTAAACCACAAAAACAAACCAAACCCCTAAGACAATCTCATGCTCAACTCGCCTGTCAATGAATCCATTTTCTGCTCCAGCAGAACACCCTAACCCTCTGGCAATTTCCCCCCTCCTAGCCCCCTACTCTGTAACAACTTTGAAAAGCCAGTCCGCATAGCCCGAGGACGAAGGAAGGGCAGGAGCGGGCCAGTGGAGGAAGAAATGGCAGGCTGCAATGGGAGGAGGGTGGTTGGGAAGTAAGCTGCCTGTGTGTGCCCCCAAGGACAAGGGCAGGGTGGGTTCCACACTACATGCTCAGTGGGCAGTGACTGAGTGCACCTTGGGGCACTGTCAGAGCCGACAACACCACACAACCATAACCTTATCTGAGCGTGAGTGGTCACGCATTCTCTTACGTCAGAGCATAAGGAAAGGGGTCTACAAACACCCTCCCCACCACCTTGATCACCCCTCGCCATCTTCCAGCAACTAGCTTCTCAATACTGAAATCATAAACTGGGGCAACTTGTCCCTCTGACACGTTGCAACATTGGAATTTGTTTATAAGGAGCACAACCAATTTAAAAATCTGGTTGGGGAATCCATCAAGAAAGGCAACCTTGAAAACACTTTACAATCAGTCCTGGCAATGAAATTCTCTGGTCTCAACAGAATCCTCCAGCCTATGTCCACTCAGTGAGGTTAAACACAAGAAAGTAAGGTATGAGAACCAGTCTGACACATACAAATGTGACTACTGTGACCAGAGACAGCAAGTGGCACAGCAGGCTAGAAAGCATGGACAAATGATGACTGCTCAGCACCAATGAGGAGAAGTGTTTTTGAAGCACTAAGCATTGATGCTTAACCTGCACTGCTTTATAAACAGGCAAAACTGCAAGGTCGGTAGGTTGCTTTGATTGAAAACGTCTACTAAGCAAACAGATAACATGAATAATGGGATGTAAATAGTACTTGAGCAAAGAGTATGGAGGAATGATTGATTGTAAGCCTGATGCCTGACCGACACATTCTTGCTCTGCTCTCAATGTATGTGTGTATGTGACGCATGGATTTTAGATTTAGTTTCTTTGCTGTTGTCTATTTGTATGACTGCGCCGGCAAATGAATTGCCCACTGAGGACAATAAATATTGATTGATGAAGAGAGGCCCAACCCCACCAATCCGACAGACACACCCCCCACTGGCGAGTGGCTCATCTTCCACTCAGAGCCCACTGCCTACGATTGGTCTCTCTGCTGATTCCTCCTTCGTGACCTGTTGTTGCATTAATCCCTCTCCTCTCCCTGGGTCTCTAAATCTGTTGCCACAGAGACACAGTCAGGGAATTTGGGGGAAGGGCAGCATCGGGCAAGAGATAAGGTGGGAGGGGGGAGAGGGATTCCAAGATTCTGTCTTAGACTGTCTTGCTGTCTGATGGTCATGGTTCAAACTCAAAGCAGAATTATACCTCCTGGTTGTCCCATCCTCCTTGTCTCCTTGACCTATTTAACCCCTCCTGCAGGTCTCAAAGTTCTTAGGTCTATCCTCACTGCACATTCACCACATCCTTGTCCCATGAACAAATCCCTGTGCTAGAGAAAGCAATCAAATATCAACAGAACATCTTTTCTGCTCGTGCTGCAACAACAACAACAACAATAATAATAATAATGTTATTTAATTTGTAATCATAATTTTATATTTTCAATATATTAGGATTTATACATTTTTGTATGTTGTTATTGTCCTTATTATTATTATTACTGAAAGGCAGCTAATACACATAAGCCCAGCAAATACAAACATAAATACATCGCTTATAAGTGTCCAAGCCACAGGGGTGCATCTGTCAGTCAAAGTCCAATCCGCCCTTGGCAGCTCCATCTCTCAACACACCCGGTAACACAGCAGACGGACAGTACGCAAATCTGAAATTCTGCTGAAAGCCCATTTCACCAGGGGCAGAGCTACTGCACAGGGCTCCTCGACTGCAGGAACAAGGAACAGGGAATTTTCAGTGAAATGGGCGCCACCAGACAGATTTCAATGGGCCACCTGCTGCAACGGTGCCAGCGGCTGCAATGGAATCTCACCTCAGGCCTTTATACACTGACAGTGACGTGATGAGAAGGCATAAGCCCAAAGGTCAGCTTCCAAGCAGCTGCCGCTGGGCCATTCCTGACACCGCCCCCTTCAGTGAAGGTACCTCCCCCACAACTGTCCTTACACTCCCATTAAAACCGCTTATAAAGCAATTTTGCCTGGCCCTCCATATGGCTACCGATGCCTTCTTATTTATTTATTTTTGGTCAATCTGTTCCCTCTTGATGAGAGGGAAATAAGTGAAAAGTAAGTTAACATCTGTTCCAGTATGTTCCTTCACTGACAATTACATCCTGTACTCTTGTATAGACACAGACTACAGCCATCTTGCTTCGGCCCTTAACTGATATCCTGCAGCAGACGGGGTAAAAATGATAAAAAATTAATTTGTATAAAAGATGTCTTTTCGTTTAACTCTTATGTGTCCACAGTAATGAGAGTCAACGTGTGAGTAAGCTTACCGATGTGTAGGGATTTACATTTCTCTGTCTCACACAAGTGATGTGAACCAATCACTGAGTTTTTGTACCTTTGTTATACATTATACCGTCTGTGTATGTTATGAATGTCTGTCAGTGTGTTTGATCATATGAGTCTGCATCAGCTTCTGTGTGTCAGAGAATGTGCTCTTCTCATTCTCTGTATCTGAACTTGCATATATGATCCAACCTATTTCATCATCTGAACGTGTGTCTGTGAATGCATGTACATGCTTGTGCAGCACAGTTAGGAAAAACAATCAATTAATGTCACAGATATGACAGCAGCAGCTTGAGCGCCTCAGTGAATGACTGCACACTTGAGTTGGCAAAGTGCATACAATCCGTCTCCTCTAATTCCCAGCTCCAAAGTTCCCACCGCACAACCAAGCTAATTATATAGACCGCTCCTCATCTGAGATACAGATAGTGAAACCCACAAGAGTTTGTATAGAATGTCCTTTTTTGCTATGCAAGGAACTTCCTTTATGGCTATACGGATAGACTATATAGTCTTTAATATTATTTTTAATGCCGATGTGGTGGAGCAAGTGGGAAAAGCTCAATTCAGAGCCAGGTTTAATGCACTTTCATTTATGATTATAATGATGATTATTTTTGCACTGCCAGACCTGGGCACCAAATATGAATGCATTCTGCTGTCAGGACACATAAATGTAGACGCAGTCACCAGGCAGCCATTTGGCCAGGGTGGGGGAATAAGGAAGCATTTCAGCAGATGGTGGCTGACAATTAGAGAATTCAGTGGCCCTGTGGGGAAGAGTGGGTTGTGGGCATGATGAGGGGAAGTGTGCAGTCACCCAGTGTCACCCCATGGGCTGATGGGAGACAGAAAGGAAGTGACAGCTACTGGGCACAGAGGGCTGGAGGTAACTATGGGGTGGGGGGGTCACTCTACTTTTACCCCTGAACAAACTCCTGAACACAAGATGCCTCCTAAACACACTGTTGGCTCTCCATTGCAGTAAACTGAGCTAAGACTACTATACATTCACACACAAATGATATTGGCTAATGCCAGACTAGTACTTGTTCTTCTCTGGGTGTTTTTTCTGAGCTATTATTCATTCACATATGCACGATATTGGTTCGTCTTGGACCAGCAGTTGTTCATCCGTGGACAATATTGGTTTCATTCAGGACTAGTACTTGTTCATTCATCAATGATACTAGTTCTTCCTGGACCAGTACCCATTCATACATGAGTGATACTGGTTCACTAAGGGTTAGTATTCAACCAGTTCATCCATAATTTGTATTCATTCACAAATGGATGATTTTGAACCTTTCTGGACTGGCTCTCACTCATAAATTTCTACTACTGAGTCACCCAGAGTGGACCCCTTTAAAACACTGACAATACTGATTCAGCCAAAAATTAATTTCTGTAGGATGAATACTGAATTTCAAGGGTGGGGACTCATACATTCACAAATCACTTTGGATTTGAAAATGTTACACTGATTGCTCCTCACTCATTACTGTAAAGGACTGAAATACAAGTCATAACCAGCATTTTCAAAAAATATCATTCCAATGGACAGCAGTTCTATTATGGTAGATTTATTTAATTTAACACTCACGTTCTATAGGTATCAATTTTTAAATTATTAACACACGTTCTTAGTATTGACTTGGTATTGGTGCTGATACTTCATCTAGGACTGGTACTGATGCTGAAACTTATCTCAGAGTCTGAGCTGCCAAGCAGTGACTCCAAGTATGAGGAAGAAGAGAGGATTTGTAAAAAATGGCCTTTCATTTCCCAGTCCACCTGTTCAGTTGTCCCCTCAGGCAAGGAGGCCTCACACACGCCTGCGCGTGGGACACTGCACCGTTCTAATTTCCTGCTGCTGAGTGATCTCCATCCCCAAAACTACAAACACAAGGTCTCTACTGAACAACTAAAGAGCCCCATTGTAAGTCAAGAAGTTGCACAACTCCACGTCTGTCCTGCCAATACACAAAACCAAATTGTCTTGCAGCAGGCAGGTATTACATCTGCCCCTGTGGACATTTAGGAACTAAAATAAGCCCCTTTTCATTTGGACAGCTGGAATGATCTTCTCTCACAAATATAACCCCCCTCCCTTTGCCAACTCTTTTGTTCCATGAACAAGCCAAGCAAATGAGCTGGTGTCCCGTCGGTGGTGAAATAGCCGGCCCTAATATCCCTAACTGCAGATGAAACCCTGCTGCACACAAAGCATGGACACTCTTCCCACACTGCTTCAAAATTGGTGCAATTTTCGCCCGTGAAATGCACACAAAAGATGCTATCAATCTGAGAGCTCAAACAGGTGTGTGGCTTCGGGGGTAATGATTCTCATTTTATCACCACGTCACTGAAGGAGAAAAAACCTAAATCCACCTCTTTAAAATTAGACGCTTTTTATTTTAATAATCTCAACATCGTATACTGGAACATATGAATAATTCATGGGCTAGTTTATTTGCTTTTCCCCCGTGGATGTTATTTTTCCTTCCCTGACGACCAGGAAGCAGACAAGGTTTCGAATGACAGAAGCAAGTTACCATCCACCTTCTTCTGGCTGATCATTAACCAGACTAATAGACAACCAAGCCTGTGGTTATCCGGCAGCCAGTGCTGTTATGGTGCTAGACTTGAAATCTTCACAGCAGGCCACGCAAACTGGATGGATTAATATGACAGATTTCTGTCGGCGTCAATTGTCCTGCCATCTGCACCACTGAGGGAATGGATGGAGAATTTTATCCAGTTTTCCTTATGTGCTGGATGGAAGGAGAGCAGAGAGAGAGCAGAAACACAGCCACCCTAAGCCAGACACACTGTGGCCCAGAGCATTCTATGACATCGGGTGGTAACACATCTGTTACCTGCCTTTTGCCCTCGAAATCCTGCACTTGACACTTGCTATCACCTTATGACTGAGTAGCAACAAAGCTTAACCACAACAAACAAGAAAGAATGGGAACCACATCCCGTAGAAAGTCACACACAAACACACAAAAACAGAAAACAACAAAGAAATGCACACCACACAAATGTAAACACAAACAATAAGGACAAAGGTATATCTGGACAGACACATTGTACTTTAAGGCTGCAGTATCCCATTGTGGTTTTAAATGCATTTTTTCTTCCATGAATTTGCAGAGCGCAAGTGAATGTGATGCTTAAGGTACAGTATTCTCTTTGAAGTGGTCGGAAACACGGCTGGTACTTCCATTTGTTTCAGTGGAAGATGTAATGATGTGAGCATTACCGGGAGCATAAATTAAGTCCCAAATTGGATCTGTGGGGCAGCCTATGAAAAATAAAGCTGAATAAACAAACGGACAAAGGGAGGCAGATTCAGCTATTTGCACAGCACAGGACCTACGGCACGGTGTGAGACAGCCTGAAAGCCTGGCGCAGTGTGAGAGATTGGCATCCCCTCGCTCTTTACTGCTCCAACCCCCACCCCCCCCGCCTCTACCCCAACTCCCCCTGCGCTGCACGGGCAGTGAGTCAGCACAGAGCACACTGGTCATTGCGTCTCCGTGGCAACGGCGCAAGCCAACTGCAGAAACTAGAGTGCCAAAGCACAGCCGTTACGGGCATAGCAATCTCTAGAGTCAAGTGGCACAGGGATCAACATCTCATTAACCCCCCCTCACTACAACCAGACCCACCTAGGCCATATGTTCACCTGTAAAAAAAAGGAAGCCCCACTGAGAATTGTGGACATGTCAATCACGGTTATGCTGGCACCTGCATACTTTACCCATCAAGTGTGCTGTTGAAACTTGCAGAAACGATGAGCTAACATGCCTTGGAATGTGTCTTTGTTTTTTTCCCCTTTGTTTTAGATATGAAAAACAAACAAAAGAACACTGGGCCTCTTACTGTCTGCTGTAGTACGGAAAGAGAGGCTGACACTTACAATTAGGATTTTTCTGTAAAATCGGAGCCAAAAAGGTTAAAAGCATAAGGCAATGACAGGTGTAAGGCTGGAGCAGTACCGTGAATTGAGTATTATTTAGGACTACTGGAACAGATACATAATCAAAGGTTGCTGTAACTGGAGCAGGGCAACCATTAAAAAAAACATAAAGCACTAGTGTAACTCTTGCTACATGTGAGCACTGAAAGTGAACTCAAAGCATGCTCCTTTTACATGGGAATAATGGTGCATTTCACAGGCTCGCTATTTCTTAGCAGATATATGTACACACCAGACTTCCAGTGTCTCCTGTAGTTTGTATAAATTATTTTAGGGTAACAAAAAAAACTCTTCTGTTCAGTGTGTCTCACTCTGTTGGAAGAGAATATATGGTTTATTTCACCATTTTTATAAAAAGGCATGGCAGGTATTTCATACAGTTCAGACTGATATACAAATGTAGATAAACACTACATACTTCAGTCAGTATGCCATTGATAGCCACTGCACTTTGAATGCCAAGGTCACTGTACTTATTACATTAACTATTTAATATTTAAACTTCGGCTGGTAAGATTTAATTTCCAATATATCGCATGGTACATTTTAAAACATCTGTGTAACATTTAAAATAACTGATTTAGAATAACAATGAAATGTCTAGGATGTAGTTAGTATGTTTTAAAGTAACAATGCAGGATGATTAAAATGGTTAACATGTTTTTATGTAAAGCCAAAGGACATTCAGTACGTTTAGAGGAGTTGGAAGTAATAGTAAATAGTAATAGTAAAAGTAAGATGTGACATTTTTGTAGCTGTTAGTATGTTTTAGCGTGCAGGATAGACGTTGCAGTTAGGAAGTTCCGAGTTATTCTGGATGATGTACGTTGCAGGGAGGTTACCACGTCAAGGGTAAATAATTGAGAGTGTATCACGATTTCATGCTTTAGATCAAAAATGGAGGTTTGATGGTAATATTAAGCTGTTTTAGTTCAGCAGGTCTACATGTGACTGGGGACAAAAGATTACTGTACCTTCAGCATTCTTGCATCTGCTTGTGAGAAGACCATGAACGGACAACCAGAGTGCATTTGAACATTTTCACAGAACTTTTATTGAAATAAAATTTACTTTGCTTTATAAAAATGGATACAAAATTTACAGTATACATTATTGCAGACTTTGCATAAATCTAACAAAAGCAAACTTATATAATTATATATTTATATATAATTATATAATATAAAGAGTGGGTGTCTGCAGCTTTAAATACAGATGAGCATACAAGTGGTGCACAGGTATCAAGACAACTCGCAGTTAACACATATGCACAAAAACAATGTTTGCAATACCCTGATGAGCAAAATCCAGAGAACTTAGTCACCCTTTATACATTAGACCACAGCCTGCCTCCTTTCAACATGTCACATTATTCAATTAAATATTAAAGCATACAATGTTTGAATTAAGATTTAATTTTCCTCCCACATAACACTCTGTTCCTATCCATGTTTTGCATACTGATAGATACAGCAGGCTTTGCTCCACTTCTCTGTGTAAGCATTTGCTACAAGTTGCAGAGGTGCAGTATTTTGAGAGCACGTTTAATTCATTTCTGGATGTTATCTCAGGAAACAATGTTGGCAATGAACCATCTTTTATGATAGATAGCAAGGTGTTGCTGTTGGTTCCAAAAATGCAGACTAGTGGTCCCATGTGAATTAAATAGCAAGAAGAGCTTCTGGTACTTAAGAGAATCCTACAAAATGCAGTCACGGCTGCTAATATTAAGCCAATGTAAACACGCTACAGGCCTCAAACACCGCCTGCTCTGCCTTCAAATTCAGACTTATCAAGATAAATACCATTCTAATTCTTAAACTATAAATGCCTTGAGACTCAGAGGTCAAACAGTCAGAGCAACCAACTTTGGTATGGTTTCCCATGAGGCATGTAACTCAAACATAATTCACAGTTGTATGACCATTCAACCCATGTGGGGGGTTAAATAGAACCTTGTCATTCTTCACAGGCAAATGAACTGTAACTTTGTCACAAGCAGGCATTTAACTGACCCCTCCTTCCTGGTACATACATTAAATTAAGCAAGGCACTTTCAGCAGGCAAACAAGAGGGACAGAATTACCTGCCATTATTCTGTGCAAACAAATTTACTTAAGCGCCAATGAATGAACAGAACATAGTCATTTTTCAATGGCCCAATGGGAATCTGAAATGTCAGCCCCAAAAACAACAAAAATATGCTCCAACATTCTGCAGTGGGCTTTAACCCCCCACAGCTCAGCATATGCATACGAGAGAGAGTTCTGTTACTCCAAGCGCAACAAAAACTATAAGTAGTACAGATTGCCAAAGCAGCTTGATTGAATTCCGCCCATTATACAAAGCAGTAATGCATTTTGAATGTACGATCCCAGCAAAAATTCCATGAAGAGCAAAATTAATTTGTGACTGATCTTGGTATCAACAATCTGCAAAACAAGAAGTTAAACCGGGAAAAAAAAAAAAAAAAAAAAAAAAAAAAAAAAAAA
>UFQX01000885.1:49434-91046 GCA_900497675.1 Arapaima gigas | reverse complement strand
GATATTTGTAAAAAAAAAAAAAAAAAAAATTAAACCGGGAAAAAAAAAAAAAAAAAAAAAAAAAAAAAAACTGCAGCTAAGAGACAGAATCCTTCCATGAGATGTCTACACAGGATAGATTTTTTTTTATACCCCGCTAAATAAATGTCTGCAAAAATGAAAAAAAAATGGACACAAAAAAATGGCTCCTTCATATACAGCCCAACTATTGTTAAATTAAAATTTACCCCCCCCCCCACACACACACACATAAAAACAAAAAGAAAACACTTTTAAATAAAATAAAACCAAAGTTTGGTGTCATATGCCTACAATGTGTGGAAGAGTGCAATAAACTATTCTTTGGTTGATAATCAGTCCCACTCTTACCACACCTCTTTGGTCCAAATGATATTCCTGTCCTGGTATAGGAAGTTGTCTCCTACCTGTTTGTTGCTGTATTTTGGAGGGTTGGCCTTGTAGCTGTAATCCGAATACTGGTCGGAGCCTGTAGAGTTGTTGTCACCCGTCCCCACAAAGGTATTTGTGGCAGGCAGGTCCTGAACAGCTTGGTGCTTCTTGGATGCTGAGGGGGACTGGGGCTGTAGTTGGATGGAAGGCAGGGGTGAGTTGGAACGGTAGTGGCGGCCCAGGTCCGGGCTCCCCGGTTGGTAGTTCAGTGGAAGGTGGATCCGGGGGCTGTCGTTGACCCCATCATTAATGAGGTTGAACTTTAGCGTCTTTTGGCGGTTGGCCTCCTCATCCTCCTCAAGAGGTTTTGCTGGCTTTGGGGCTTTTCCCTTCTTGCCCTTCTTGCTCTTGTTGCTCTTAGGACCCTGCTTGGGGGCATACAGGTCCTTAGTCTCCTTCTTGCCTGCCTGATAACCACTCTTAGCTTCCTTTTGCAGGCGATATCGAATGACCACAACCACAACAATGACCAGGATGACAACGGCAATGCCAGCCAAGCTGCCATAGAGAATGTTGCTCCGCTGGGCAGCACGGCTGTATTCTGGGTCACCTGCAATGTCAGTGTCCAGTGGGGTGTAGAGGCTGTGGCCCACTAGGGACTCCACTAAGGTCACATTGTTCATGGTCTCATTGACAAAGAAATGTACAAGGGCAGTGGTGTGCCGGGGTGGCTTGCCCTTGTCACTGACTTTCACCACCAACCGGTGGAGGCCATTGTGCTTCTGGGTGAACTCTTTAGCCAGAGTAATTTCTCCACTCATAGGTGAGATACGGAAGAGTCCATGGGGGTTGCCACCAGTGATGCTGTAGACAAGTTCAGAATTAAGGCCTGTATCTATGTCTTCTGCCTCCACTACCTCTACTTGGGTGTCAGGATTGGTGACAAGGGGGAGGTACTTGTAGGTCGAGTTGGAGGGTTTGGTGACATAGGGAGCATTGTCATTTTCATCCAGGACATTGATGGTCACACCAACATAGGAAGATCTCGGCGGGTCACCACCATCCACGGCTTTGAGCCGGAACGTATAGGTGCTTTCTTTCTCTCTGTCAAACGAGATGCTGGAGAGGATGGTGCCTGTGCCATTCTGAATAACAAATTTACCATTGTCAGGCTCCACTGAAAGGTGTACCCGTGCATTCTCCCCTTTGTCGATGTCATTCACAGTCACCATCCCTACAGGGCTCAGTGCAGGCATGTTTTCCAGAACAGAGAAGCTGTAGATACCCAGCATGAATTTAGGGTCATTGTCATTACGATCCAGCACCCTGACCACAACTGTAGCTGTCCCTCGCAGACTGGGGACACCCTTATCAGCTGCAGCAACATGGAATTCGTACTGCTCTCTCTGCTCTCGATCCAGTTGGGTCCGTACCTGAACTTCACCTGTGTTGGGGTTGATGTCAAAAAGTCCCTTCATGGAAGAGTCCATGATGCTGTAGATAAGTTCAGCATTAGTGCCACTGTCAGCATCTGTGGCCACTACATCTAATACTTTGTCCCCAGGCTGGTTCTCCTCCGCAAAGTCCACCTCAAAAAGAGTTGGGGAAAAAATAGGGGAGTTGTCATTCACGTCAGTCACTTGAACTTTCAGGGAGTTGGTGCTCGAGAGAGCTGGGTTGCCTGAGTCCACAGCCACAATTTCAATGCGATAGTCCTTTACACGCTCATAGTCCAGAAGAGTAGTCGTCTGAAGAAAGTACTTCCTTTTGCGGTCACTGGATGCCTCACTAGCTGGCCTCAGCTGAAATGGAACATCGCCTGCCACCACACAAGTAACCACAGCATTCTCACCTTCATCATGGTCTGATACCTGGACTAATGCCACAGGGGTTCCAATGGGCATATCTTCAGAGATATTAGCCACACCATCCTGGTGGGTCACCAACCCAATGCCACGGATTTCTATGGTGGGAGCGTTGTCATTTTGGTCCTTTACAGTTATAACCACAAATACTTTAGAACTTTTAGAATTTGGCCCCCTGTCTCGTGCTACCACATAGAACTTCAAGATGCTGATTTCCTCCCGATCCACAAGGCCTTTGACAGAGATGATTCCAGTTGACCGGTCGATTCTCAGGAGTCTTTGAACAGCTTCGTTTGGCTGGTGCAAGCTGTAGTCAATTTCTCCGTTGGGGCCCATGTCAGAGTCATTGGCCTTCACCTAAACACACACAGAGGGCAAAAAATAACATCCATAAGTTATTCACATACAAAGTACCTTTGATACATAGGCAGTTTTAATGTACACCAGGCACAAGACGAAAAAAAAAAAAACAATCCTATTACGTGATCGTCACACGGTTCATTTGCATTGAATTGGACGATGCATGACAGTCTGCATGTTAATTAGCCCCTCTCGTTAATAACAGACCTTTCAGACAGCACTATTAGGGGAAGACTGAGAAGAGTGACAGAGAGCCTATGGGGCTGAATCTGATCAACTCATAACATGCTAAACATTGCCAAAAATAAGACCCATCTAGCAAAGCAGGAATGTGAGAGCTTACCCTGACTGCATTAGGGTAATAAATATGCAGCACCCTTCCAGCAAACTGCCCTTTAACAAGATTTATACCATCCTCTTTGATTTCTAAACACATGAATATAAGCCTGCTTTCCTAGGAGAGTTACTCTAGGATACATGGTGAAATCCTTCCGTGGGAGAGTTTTGTATTCTGATTGCTTGATGCAATCTTTTATTCTTTTTACACCGGACAGACACTTACATTAACACAGAAAATCTGTTATTTATGTCATACACCCGGTGGCACGGATGTCAGTAGAAATACAAACATTTTTGGCTGGATTTGTTATAGTTGTTATATTTGTTACACTTTCTCTTCAGCATCATTTCTAACCTGCATGCATGTGCTGAGTCCTTAGTTTTATTTCACATACACTCCATATAGATGTAACACTTGCATTTTTCCCCCAAATAACCCAAACATTGCCATTACATTCTAACTCTTTGACATTAAATTCCAATCCTCCCATTACTTCTGCATTCCCACTCACTTCTTACATAATTTCCACTAGTCCAATTCATTTCACTTTGCACTCAACTCTTCAATAAAATCAGACTCGCCTTTACACATATATTCTTACTGCTTTGTTTATAACATTATGATTTTAATCTCCAATTATTTTATTTTTACATTAATTTATAGCATCTTCTAAAACTGAGCACAGTATTTTCTCATTTTAAAATTAAGTTTGTATTATACTTTACATTGACTGTATTTTTAAAAGCCAAGAAAATACTGTACACACTTTCCCAAAATTTACATTAAATACCACTTAAAAATTAAATTTTCAATTGGCAAACTTTGTCTCAATGTATAAATCAATTTATTTTGAAATGTAATAAAAAAAAGAAAAAAATCATTTACAAACCTACAACAGCACCGATTTAATTGCTGCCCAAAAAAATATCAACCCCCTTTAAACAATTCTTAGCCAGGACACTTTCCTCCTCAAATAGTTCCTGGAATGCTTCCAACTCCGTGGTTTGGCTAATCTTTGCTCTGCAATTCAATATGCAATTCCCCACAATTGTCAATACTTCACTACCGTTTTGTAAAGCTTAAGCCACCAAGGCAAGCGGAGGGGGGGGGGAGAGAAATCAATGTCTGTAAAAATATGATTTGGTTTCCTTGTTTCCTTAACCCCGGCCCCGATGCTACTGGAACCTCGCCCAGTTCCCGTGAAGCAAGGCAAGGCCTCCTTGTACGAGAGCTCTTCTCTGCTTGCTTTTGTGGACTCGAGTGCCCTTGTGCAAGGGGGAAATAAATGGCACCATAGCTTGCCAGTTTTGGTTTTGCTCAGTACCCTGCGGACCACGTTTGCTAATTGCATTCATTCTGGGAGTTTATAGGAGACACCTGAACCCAAGAGTGCGCGGGCTAGAGCGGTAGGAATTGCGGGGAGGGTGAGGGGCGACTGTGATGAAAGCAATGTGAAGAATGGATGAAGAAATGGCTCTTAATATGACATATGGGGAAAGAAAAACTGCAATAGCCTTCTCAAAGCTGGGACATATGAACAGAAAACATTTTTAAAAAAAAAGCACTGGCAATGGGTATTGTTGACTTATAATTTTTTTTGCAGCTATTGCTGTCAACCAAGTCTGCTACACTGATGATAATGTGTATTTGACTGAGTGTAACTGATGGCAAAATACTGATGATCTATGCAGAAAGTTAGTACAAGAGATGTCTGCATCATAGACTGGCAACACACTCATATGTGCATGAAAAAATTCTCACCTGGAGTACAGAGTGGCCAACAGGGCTGTTCTCCGGTAATTCAGCCTCATACACGGACTTCTCAAACCTCGGGGCGTTGTCATTGGCATCAGTGATGATGATCCGGAGCAAGGCACTGCTATAGCGTGGAGGGTTCCCACCATCCACCACTTTGATGCTGAGGTCATACGAGTCCTTCTGCTCACGGTCCAAGCTGCCCATGACAATCAGCTGTGGGAGTTTCTCACCCTGATCCTCAGCCACCTGCAAGCCGAACAGTCCTGGGGTGTCAGGCCCAGAAGGCAAGGCGTAATCAGCCACCCCATTGTGCCCTGAGTCCTTGTCAGTGGCCACAGGGATAGAGAAGAGGGCCCCTATGTGGGTGTTCTCTGGGATGGAGAGAGTGAGAATAGGTGAGGGAAATTGTGGGGTGTTGTCATTCACATCCAAGACTTCAATCTTCCCCTCAATCAGTCGTGGGCCTTGGTTCTGGTTCAGGTCTGTAATGGACACCTCGAACTCGAGAATGCATGGGTCTCCTTCAAACAGGTTGCGGCAGTCCTTCAGGGTCTCCCTGTCAATGGGCACCTCAGTAGTGAAGATGTCACCAGTCTTGCCATCCACCCGTAGGTAGGGGGCGCCGACCTCCAACTTGTAAAGGTGGCCAGAGTCCGGGAGACCCTGGTCAGCAGCAAGGCTGGCAATCAGAGTGTTGGGGGGCTGCTCCTCTAACACACGGTAGACGATAGTTCCTGCCACTTGGCTAAAGAGGCTCAGCAAAAGGGCCCACAGCATTAGCTCCATACACTGCAGCTCCATGTCTACGGCACACAGACACCGGTTTGGCCTGCAAAAACACAACACAGCCATCATGAGAACCCTTTCACATATTCCTCCTGTCTCACTCTCTTGAATTTGAAGCTGTGCGTTAATATTCCAGAGTATTTTCTGCGCGCAACACACCAGACGAAAAGCTTATCAAGTTGCATCTTGTATCCACTTTGATTGGGAAAGCAAATATTTCTGGAGGGCATATTTTTAAACGGAAGCCGAAAATGCCCTAATCGGAAAATAAAGGTTTACTCACAGTGTGATAATATCCACGCCTGAACACCATTGTAAAGCACTCATTTATACAACGTAATTTATTCAGTGCAATGTTCCCTTTTGATTTCTAACCTGCTCATTCTCGTATTAATTACCACTCTCTATTTTAGGTTTAGCTTTGATCCATATTCCCCGAGCTAGCCATTTCTTTTCCTTTCTTCACTGCCTGCAATTTATTTTAGGTTTTAATTATATCCTGAGTGAGCGTAAATCTCACATGAGCTCCAGAGAGGAGCAAGCAGGTCACAGGGGTTAATTCTTCAGGTCCTTTCGTTTCTACTTCCGAAGAAAGGTCTAAGGGTATGGTTTGGTGGGACTGCAGTCCCAAAGAAGCGCACCAGGCTGCGCTGCACCATGTGCTCAACCTCGTGCTGGGAGAACCCTGGTCCACCGCAATCAGAACCCATCGTCATTTCAAAAGGCATCCAGCCGGAAAAGAATGTGGCTGAGAGAGAAAGAGAGAAATCATTAAAATGAGTGCTGGATGGAGGGAAAGCCCATCTCCCCCGGGAGCCTTT
The DNA here is from genome assembly GCA_900497675.1 of Arapaima gigas. Classification (NCBI taxonomy): domain Eukaryota; kingdom Metazoa; phylum Chordata; class Actinopteri; order Osteoglossiformes; family Osteoglossidae; genus Arapaima; species Arapaima gigas. The sequence goes on along the minus strand of UFQX01000885.1, from coordinate 84,726 downwards.
CCCTTCGGTTTCCGTGGAGATCTCTAATGAGGCAAGCATCAGGACGAGGGTCGTTTTTATCTTCAACTGGTCACTTCGCTTTCTGAACATTTCAGAAAGCAAAGTGCTTTTTACCAACACTGCTACCACAGAAAAATAAAAAATAAATAAAGCAGCAATGGCTCCCGTTGCTGGACCAGGGGAAAGCCAGTCCCTGCCACCTTAAATCCCTGCAGCAGCCACAGCTTAATGAATAACCCGCAAGAATAAAATAAATAAGTCACACTCCTTTTTAGTCCATTAAGGTTAGGGTCGTCCTGCTTTGATGTTCCAGGCCGCGCTAATTGCAGAGGCTCTCCCAAGCTAGGAGCGCCGCTTCCTGCTAAAGCAACTCTAATGAGATGCTGGGGAGGATTAGCAGCAGGAAAACATGGACCCCAGTACCGACCTCTGCCTGAACTGCACTGGTTGGAAAGCTCACCCATCGCACACCAAACTCTGGCTGAAGTACAGCAGAATCCCTTAGCTGGGTCAGTATCTGGTGATTGCTGCATTGTTATACAGTTGTCTAGGGATGTGTTATGCAAAAAACAAAGACCACACAAAAGTGAGAGAATACTGGCAACACTCAAAAACATGCACTGAGGACTCTTACAGGACGCACTAATGCACAGGTAAGTGCTCCCCGTGGAACAGAAGGCATGACATTTTGTCTGGTTTAAAGCTAAAATTACAGAGTAGACTGGGTGAAATTCTGCATGCAGGCACAGCTTGTTCCCGACATACTCTTGCACACAAGCAGATATGAGGAGAGCCTGTGATGAAGAGCAGGCCTCTAGAGGCCTCCACAGGCCCTCCTGCAAATCTTCCCCAAGACACTGCCAAATTTCTCAGTCCTCATGCAGAGCACACTCATGCTTCAGGCATTTGACGAAGTCCTGACACAAAGCCTGAGAAAGCGCTCCACTCCAGTCTGAGATGGTAGTGGAAAGAAAAGGGACACTGCTAACACCAGGGTGGGAGGGGAGTGGGACTGGGGGCATGGGAGCGAAACAGCACTAGGCTGGGCTGGAGAGCCCTGGGTAACAGCCTAAGCGAGAATGTCCGCCAAGGGTTATGGTCCGTTCGCTGCTCCGTGTGAGACTAGAGTGTCCCCACGGCAGCACCTTTGTGCCACGCTGTTACAGAGCCCTGCTGTGGGGGCACGGATGCGATAGCTGTGTAACAAGACTGCTGCTCAGCCTGATAGCTTCAGGCACAAAGGCCCCAACATCCTCCTAACACTGTTCCCACGCTCCCATCTCATATACAGAAATACAGCTTGAGGAAGCTGGGAACACATTGCGGGTAAAAAAAAAAAAAAAAAAAAAAAAAAATGCCCGGACTCGAGTTTGACGCAGGATCGCGTTTGCGAACGTACCNTGCGGGAAAAAAAAAAAAAAAAAAAAAAAACACTTCAGCCACACCATTTTCACATTAGTATCCACAAACCATAAAAACACCTTCCTTTCCATTTAAAATAATTTTGCCATAAAGTAACAACCACAGGAACTTGTATATCAAAACAAGCAGGCTATGCAGAACAAGTAAAGTGCTGTACCCAGTTCACTTGTGGTCTGAAAACACAGTTCCATACCAATGAGAAAAAAAAAATCAGTAAACTTGTGACCTCATTTAAAAAAAAAAAAAAAAAAAAAAAAACANAGGAAGCTGGGAACACATTGCGGGTAAAAAAAAAAAAAAAAAAAAAAAAACAGAATCAACAGCAGTCAACTACTCAGTCTACCTCTCTGTTTAAACAAGACCAGAACAAAACAGACATCCCATTCAGGCAACAGTCTCATTAAAAAAAAAAAAAAAGCTGCAGCACAATGCACACCCACAGGCTTTTTTACCTTGCCTTATAAAGCCAACTCCGACCCCGAGAACTACCACTAACCTTAAAAGCCGCGGCAACAGGCCATTTTGTGATGGAAATGAATTGCTCTGCTAGGTCCTGGCAACTGCCTCAGCCTGCCAGACACCCATCTAAACTACACCTGTGCTTCAGACTTGAAAGCCTTCACTGTCCTTCTGCACATAACAGGACCTCCCCATAGGAGGTGGGTGTGGACAGCAGCACACCCCACTGAGGACTATTTCAATGACAATAGGCCACAAAACAGTGTCAAAAGTAGCCGTCAGCAGGTTCCCACTTAGCTGTGTTGCTGTTCTGCTGAAACAATACCACACTATATCTTGCTCCTCAGTTCCTTAACAGGTGCTTTTCCTGAAAGTGGCACAAAGAGCTTGTAGCTCACCTCTTTCACCAAACTGCACAGCTGGACATGTCACTAAAGCAATTTAATTTAAATATCGTGCTCAAGCATTCAAATCACCTTGGACAAAGGCCTCAGCTACATAATGGTTAATAATAAGAACACGGTCCCTCTGCAGAATGAAGCCAGATCTTACTGCGCCAACACTTCCTCAGTCCAAGGCCAGCTACCAGGGTCTTACTGAAGTAATTCAGGGTAAGTACCTGAATCAAGGGCACAACACAGGGACTGTTCAATTTAAGGCAGTGACTCTAACCACCATACCTGCTGCCATTAAGTTACTTCCTCAAAGACACTGAATTGCACTAATGATAAATTTGTTTTGGGGAAAAAAAAGTTATCAGTTAGGATTCCAATTGGTCCAGAACATGTCGCCGCCCTTTACCTAGAAGGCAGGTTTCATAAAATAAACAGAGAGAATGTATGGCCTCCATCTGCCCTGGCGCACACATAGCTTTCACCCTTGCATGTCATCTAACTATGCAAAGGACTTTCAATTCACCGTTTCCTGTCACAAGCTGGCCAAGGTTCTCATGTAACACACTTAATAGACAAAACAGTATTCAGAAAACCTACTTGCTGATATTATCACGTTAAACGCACTGAAGTTCCCAAAAGATGGAATTTGTCACACTCTATTGAGGTCAGTTGCCCTTTACCCTCTTCCACCTGCAGCTCACAAATAGCAGTGGGTGGAGGCGAACAGACGACGTGGGCTGCAATTCTACTTCCTGGTTACTTGAATAGCTGACAAAGTTCACGTACGCACAAAATTATCCTCACATGGGCAACAAGCATGTTGGGAAGGCTGGATCCATCCCCACATGGGACACTAATTATATAGGCAGCACACACCCACGAGATACCAACTAATAAGCAAGACTTTGGTATAAAATACTGTTCATATATACACGATATTAAAATGGACTTTTTCACAGGTATTAATAGTAATATTCTACTTTCAGTTATGCGAAGGATGAAGTCATGACACCAAAACTGATGTCATCAAGTTCTCCACCTAACTTAACTGTGTCCCTGCAATCGAAACCATTCTGAGGTCAAAGATCACATTGACCCACAGTGAGCTCTTAAGGGCCTCCTGGATCTCCAGCTATGAAGGGCAGCAGAATGAAGGTTAAAAACTGTCAGAAAGGATGGGAACACTTGCAGTTGTGTAGTCGCACACACTACAAAATTTTACCACAGTTAAATGCAGATGTACCTACATATACTAATGTCCCCCTCCGTAACCATTTCGATACGCAAAACATGGAGCAAACTTGGAGCCGGTGACCATGTGCTAATAAGTCAACAGACGCCAGGTCAGCTCTGTTTTCCAACACTGTGCAAGTGCAGCCCTTAATGTTTAACTCCAGCCCCGGTCGATGTGGGTAATCAGCGCTTTACAGTACTTGCTCAGTTTCGCATGAGCAAACACACACACTCATCTGCAGCACCGGTGAGTTCGGTACAAAGTTCATCTCTGACATCTGCTTTGAGGGGCCTGGCCTCCTGTACATGACCACATGTCAGCAGTCACACAGCCACTCCTCTGGCCCTTACACACTCCTTCCTGTTTGGGCTCTGAAGAAATAGTAATAGGAAAAACACCCTTCAGTGCATTTTACCTGGACATCTTTCAACAGGGAAGAAAAAAACCACCTGAGCAAGCCCACTTTAGGGGTCCTCACCACTCCTGACCCAAAGTTCCCCACGTACCCAGCTAGATGGTCTTTGCCGTCCCCCCACAGCGCTCTCTATACCCCCGCACTAGTCAAACAGTCCAAACAGACGGATTACTTTAATCGTTCCTTTCAGACACTACTTGTCCAGATTAGTACTAATTGGGATGCGCTAACACTGTGACACGGATCCTGCCGATCAAAGAGCGGGACGCGCGCGCGCGGCAGCACCCAGAGCCACGCGCCTCCGCCGGCTTTCGCTCTCGCTGCGCGGTGTCGCGAGGTGTAACACCTTCCAGTCAGGCAGCAAAGCACAACACACCGCTTTTTTAACGGGTTCTGACAGCGACAGCCCGGTTATGGCGTTGCTGTTTGTCAGGAGGTGGGACTCTTTTAAAAGTTGCCACAAAGAAATCCAAAGTAAACATTGTCTCTAAAGAAAACAGCAAACACAATACAACACACTCACTTTGTAGCGTAGGTCTGCTCAAAAAGAGAAACAATTTACCTGAAGCGAAAATATAAACAACAGCGTAACAAACGAGCCTAATTTGTCCCTCAATATACAAATATACAACTCTGTTAAAGCTTTGGAACTCAATAACTGACAGATTGTTACACTACCGTTTTTAAATCGGATGTCGCGGACTGGAATACATAAAACACGAAAATTAAAATTAAAACAAACAAAAAAAAAACGTCCAACCTTCCTTAACTGTATCCATATACACGCGACAAAAACATCGCAAGAGTGCGGTGTGATGACGTCACGGGGAGAACGCAGCAGGTGCGGACGAACGAAGCGAAACTCCTGAGCGCGCGACGGCGCCGGACTCCTGCTCCGATTCCCGCGAGACTGACCGATGTGGACAACGTTTCACACAGCTCGCGTTGTTTTTTCTTCAGGGGCCTTGCGACAGTAAAATTGTACTTATGTGCAGAGAGGTTTATTACCCTTTACTTACCTTTGTCCTAGGTGACGTATATTATTAGATAATTAATTTTCCTAAAATTTACCCGTCTGTACAGCGATATATTCTTGTGGTACCAATTTAGAGTTAGTCTCGATAAAGAGTGGTAAAGCTGGAATGGGATTTGAACCGTGACCTTTTGAGAGCAAACAAACTGCCCGAAACGCTTCACTATGGCCTGCACATTAACTTTATACTGAACTTATTTTTAAAGATAGCTCTTGTTATTCCCGGTGTTTTGGGTGTACATTATCCTGCATTTCCCATATGAATTTGTTTTAAAATAAAGATTCCAATTAAGGAAAATTGTGACTAAAAACATCCTGTGTTGCGCTTCTCCAAGGTCTGAGGCCAACTGTAGACGAGTGTCATCAAAAGAAGCAATTTGAACATTTCTAAAATTTAATGGAGTTATTTATTTATTTATTTGGTCTCAGATCTTTAATTTAAACGGACAAACGTTAGGAAAAAACATTATAAAGATGCAATTATTTCGCTCACCTATCTATGCGTTCGCAGCTCGTTTGGGACGCACCGCGTAGAGCTGATCGCGGCGTCCCGTTACATATTGATTTCATCCGAGAAAATCGACTCGACACACAGTTTAATGAAAGTATTGATACGAGACAAGAGAAAACAGCACAGTAAAAACACGTCTTACAAAACAAATCACCACAATTGTTGCTGAATATTGATCTTCGCACACAAATAATAGGCAGTTTGAAATTTAGTTGCTCCCGGACTGTCTGTTGAGAGACAGATGGAGAGTAATTGTGGAGAATAAAGTCCAACTAATGTGTGTGTAAGGCCTACTGTCTGTGCGTGTATTCATATTATTTTACTGTTGCCCTTGTCCAAAGTGACTACCGTTAGAAAATTAAGTTTACAAAGATTTATTCATTAGTGCAACTGTGCATCCTTACAGTATCAATCCAGGATCAAGGTCTTGATCCATGGTACTGCATGGGTGCTGGGTTTTGAAGCAACAACCTTCTGGTTGCATAATAATAACAGCCCTAAATACAACATCTGTCACTACCTTGGGGTAAAAGGGCACATGATGACCTGATAGCTTCTGGCCTTCAACAGTTTGGATGCAATGCCACCATCTTTTACCACCGAATTTGGAGAATGATCCGTTGTCACCCGTATATCGACTTTCTGTCAGGACCCAAAGTGCTTGAAATATAACAAATGTATTGACTGCAAAAATCTGCTGAAAAACAGCTACAACACTGAAGTTTCTGCAGTAGACTGTTGGTGTGTAGAGGCTAACATTATGCATTTACAAAGCTATGATAAAAAGTGTAATTACTATAAGTACCATACTTTGTACAAATATGATGCTCAATGGCACACCAAAGGCTCCAGCAGAATATCTGAAATGTATGACAATTCCACTTAAGTTAAGACAGACACGTACAGGCTAACAGAGGGAAAAAAAGGTTTTCTCTCTTCCTCTCGTGGCCTGTTTTCACTGGTGTGTCTATAAAATAATAATAAAGAAGCTCCAAATAGCCCAGTGTGTCAGTTTACATCGATCCGCTTATTCCCAGTTAATGCATACATGTAAATGAAGTAGGGACACTTTAGGTTTTGTCACGTACAGAAGGGTTAGTTCACAGGATTAGTGTGTGTGTGTGTGTGTGTGTGTGTGTGTGTGTGTGTGTGTGTGCGTGCGCCACGGTCTCCAGTGTCCGCCTCACTGCTCACAATAAATCCTGTAAAAATCACCGTCCGCTCACCGGCTGTCTTGTACAAACGCCGCGGAAGTGCAAGACTATAAAAACTGCATCCGCATTCGCTGGCATTTTATAATCTTTAAATAAATGTTTATATATACAAATAGAAAAAAAAATCTAAAACGTTATTTTTTAAGATGTTATCCACATTGACCTATCAAAAGTCTTATTTTTCTTTTAACGGACAGAAGCTCTCAAGTATTTTCGGGTTTCGACACGAAAGAATATTATATGTAATCAACATTAAAGATAAGTTAAATATGCATTTTTTGTTCACGGAAACAAACAAATGGGTAAAGTGTATAAAACCACGCCAGGTCGTACTGTGGATCAAAGGTTGCGCATGAGTGTGTATATAAACGCCGATGGACTTTTGAACTGTATGTAAATATATATCTCTGACGGTCATTGTTTGTCTAACGTTAAGTTTCACTAAGGAAGTGCGGAAGCACCGGCGGCAAAGCGCAAAGCTGAGGAAGCCGGTCGAGTTCGGCCACATTCCTGGCTGCCGGGTTTCGACGAGAAGCTGGCAGGACCGGAATCTCTGCGCTCAAACACTCGTAACGATTAATAACTTAATACGTCCCATTCCTCCAAATAAGTCCGGTTCTTTTATACACCGTCCTTTCGCGTCTCAAAACGGGCTCGGGAAACGGCCGGCTGCCGCACGCCGCAGGTTTCACACCGACAGGAGCTACAGGTGTCGAGGGCGCCAAAATAGAGCAATTCTCCTTTTTTGATATTAGGTGTGCTGGTTGCGCGAACTTTTAAAAGCATTTATTGTTAACACTAACACATACACGGAGCCCACTGAGAAATGATTTCACCGTAGTAACTGAACCGCACATTTATGTTTAATAAGCGCACACGACCGGGCTTTAAAACACAGTTTCCTCTGTTGATTTTCGTTCGCAGCGCCGGCCAGAGTTTAACAAGCGGGAAAACGAGAAGCGGAAATAATTCATAAATCAAAGCGAATTTCTTTACACGGACGATCAGCTGGGGGATTTACGACTTTTAAACATTTTGAAGAGGAAACAACGTAATTTATATACAAAAGAGAGGAAACACTGGGGCTAAAACACGGTAAACGGGGTAGAATCCCAAAGAGGCTCGACCAGATTAGTCGATAGTAGTGGTGTGGGGTAAAAAAACACGATATATGTGCATTAATCAGAAAATTAGATGACGATCATGTCCTGAATACTAACTGGAAACGGCAGGGCGGAGAACAACAAGTGTCCCCTTCATGGTACTGCTGGAGGGGGGCACACATTCCCTACACCTGCTCACCAAGTGCTATATATAGAGTAAATGTGCAAAACAATAAATTAAACATTTACCGACAACACATTATTCAAATATCTTGCATAGCAATATTCTCTATTTGCATAACCTGACACATAGAAATGATTGCTGCCAAATGAATATTTCAGGATCAGAAGGATGCGTTTTTTTTCTTTAAAGCTGTTGCCATGATAATAAAAAAAGAATATAAGACTTTGCAGTTGACAAACGTGCAATGTAATTGTGCCGGTTTCTGCTCCCTAAAGGAGCGCGCGGAGTTGGTACCTTTGCGGGCTGGGGGGCTCTCCTCGCACAGCGGCTCCTCCGCCTGGCGGCTCGTTTCGGGGATGAGGATGAGCGTGAGGATGAGGATGGAGCGATGTCAGCCCCGGGACACCCACTCCGCTCACTCCCAGTAGCACGCTGGACAGAGAAATCCGCAAATCGGGTCCCCGCAGAGCAGCGCAATCCCCGGCGTGCGCACACAAATCCACGTGAAGTGCGGACGAGCTGCTATTCCTCCCTCACTTCCACGGATTCCGCAAAAGACGGGCGATGCTCTGCCAGCTGTCAGTGGCTGCGAAACGAATGTCTTTCTGGGGCCTCGCGCGTCTGATGTTCTTCCTTCTCCTCCGTCGGGGTGATGAAGAAACCCGTGGACGGAACTGTGGACCGGTCTCACCGCATTCCGCCGTGCAGTCCGATCACCTCCTCGCGGCCGGTCGTCCTCGCGGAGTCAGCGCGTGAGAAAGTCCTCGCCACGCGGGTTCCCCTGTGGGTGCGGAGGGCGCGCGGACTGCCCACGGGCTCTGTCCATCCGCCGCACGCGCTCGCCTGCTCCGCGCTCTGAGTGTCGCTCTGATGCGCTGGTTCGATCACCTCTGCGCGGCTCCGCGATGCCTAAGTGCGAGGGGAGCGATTTCCGCACGATTGCGTCTCTCTCTCTCTTTCTCTCTCGCTCTCTCTCTCTCTCTTTCCCTCTCTCTCTCTCTCTCACACACACACACACACACACACACACGCACACACATTCTCTCTTTCCACTCAAGATCTCGTCTTTTACGTCTTTTACACAGTTCAAAACAAGCGTACAAGTTAATCCAGCTGTAACACTCCCGCACCAACCCCCGTTGCCCATGTTTATTTCTTACTTATATCTTATCGATAACATTATTGCTATATATCTTACAACTAAGTATCATTGCTTTGTGCCTTCTGGGGACATCGGGATGCTTGTAAACTTGTCAGGCACAGGGGGCAAAAATATTACTCAGTGGATTTATGCAGAAACACTGGGGTCTTGAATAGACGCGGGGGGTCGCGTCCTCTCTTTCTATAACTATGCTTATATCGCGAGGCCATAAAGGAGCCCATAGAAACCGGCGTCGTTTCCTCCAGTTACTCCCACTTTTCCCTGCTGCCCCGCGCAGATGTCACATTTGCTCTATCCGCGCCATGAACTGCTTACTTTGCAGCTTCTGTGCTATTTTGGCCACAGACTGCAAAATGTGCAAAGTCCTTCCTTCTGTTAAGGTCCAAAAGCAACGTCGCTTGACCGCACGCGCCTTTGAATGTTCCTGCGAGGCAGGTGCGCTCGGCGCGTCCCGGTAACAAACCACACTTCTCCCGGTGTCCACGTGCGTGCGCCGTGGTCCTCGGCTGGACGTCTGCGAGTCGCGATCCTGTTTTCTGCCTTGTTGGATTTCTCTTTTCGAGCACTCAGCAGGAATTGTTCTTTGTTCTCTTAGCGCCACCTTCAGGGCGTTGTGCGAATAACTCGCACGAGGCAACGCTTCGGTTGTACATCAGGTGTGTGGAGGGTGAGGGACACGGCCAGGTGCGGGAGACATGGTATCAAAGCCGCAAGGGACTTGATTTAGCTCACCGTTACTGCATAAATTCAGTTTTTTGCCCCCCGGGTTTATAACTGTTAAGAGGTGGGATTTATCTTTGTTTACACTGCACTTCTGGCTTGTGGAGGGATAGAACTGTGTGTGCAACCAAAAATATCTCTGGAAACAAAAAAAATTAGGATAGACTTGCTAGAAATTTTTAACGAAACTTATGAGATATACTGCACGTAGGGTTTGTATTTTTGTAAATAGAATGACTAAAATAACTTTCTTTACCAGAGATATATTTACCATACTATCAGTCTTTAGATTCACACCATTTTTTAAGGTTACAAGACTAGATTGTCTTTACTGTATCACTTTAGGGTAAGTATATAATAATAATAATAATAATAATAATAATAATAATAATAATAATTACTTTGAAAAAAACAATACTGACTTGTTCATTCAGGGGATGGAATACCTTCTGTGCAATAAAACGTTGGGCTTTTGTGATAAAGAGGCTCAGTAACCTCAGCTGACATGATTTCAACTGCTGCATCCTCAATCTTCTCCCTGCATCCTCCAACTCCAAGGTGACTCTGTACCATATTACCCCTGCGTGTGTAGAACACACGCACGCCACAACCTCTGCTTCTCAATATTTCCACTCGGTTATCTCATTTTTTTTTCTGCTCCAGATATTTGTAGCTTATAAGTGACCTCTTGGCCTGCCTTACTGCTCAAATTGATGCATTCCTTGTACAACCTGAAAATATTGATCAGACCTGAAGCCACCTCTGTAGCTGAGTCATCTGGTTTGTGGTTATGTACAGTAGGTAGTCCTTTACAGTCAAGCTGTTTTGCAAAAAACTGGCAGCACTTGTTAGGAAAGAAAAAGTGCTTCATTAATGATACTCAGAGTCAACACTCAACACAGTACTGTTCCCACCCCACATTTAGCACTTTTTTAAATAGGAAACACATACCCTGTGCTGGCAGGACCCTCGGCAGCAGGGGGGTCAAAAGGGGTCACCTATACCCAACAGTTAAACAATTATTTCCTATGATTTCATTAAAAAAAATAATAATTACAGAGAATAATTAATCAGGGAGCTGTGGCAGTGAGCTGCTCTGCACAGTGCTACAGAGACAGTGTTCTATGCTGCAGGCAAAGTCCTGCCACTGGGACAATGGTGGTTTGCGTCATCCACATGCAGATGCTTGCTCCAGAGCAATCGGAGTTGTGGTGATGGGGCAGCAAAGAAAGTGCACCAGCTTGGCCCAAACGCCAAGCTTTCGTGGCTTGCTTGCCTTGTTATGTGCTGAAAGGCCATGTTATGACCAACCGGCTCTGACTCATCCTACTTTACATGAAAATTTTGAAATGAACTTATTCATGTGTTCCATAATTATTTCATTACTGTTTACTTGAACAGACATTGCAACAGACAGAGCAGTATATAGATCATGTTTGAAATTCTCTAATGAACATTCCCCAGTGATGTGGTGCCAGGAAGAGCAGTTTATCTTTGCATTTTCCATCTATAATCTGTATCTAACATACAATAGTGAAAATGTCTTTATCTATGACATATAAAAACAGCTACGATCACCACAAGTGGCTTTTGTCTCTATTGTAAGGGTGTTACTCATGCCATTTAAAGTCATTCAGTATGCTTGTTAGGCAGAGAGAAACCTGTCTAATTACTTCAGGCGACATTTAAAAAAATGGGTAACCTCAGGCAGACAACCAAACAAACCTCCGATTTAACCTCAGATTGATCCATTCGGGAAAGAACCCAGGCTTGCAAAAGAGCCAATAACAGTGGTTTCTTCACATCACAAGCAATGTGTTTATTTTGCACTTTATTTCATACACAATCTAAAAAAATCTAATTATCAAGTGTTACGTTTTTTACATGACATATTACTCATTGTTAGTGTTGTGCTTACAGTTCTTAATGCTATTTTTGTCGAGGCTTTTTAAATAATGTGTGCATTTGTAGTTATTTTTCTTTTTCTGAAAGTTCTACACTTTTCATAGAAGTCATTTATTTTTCCTCTGAAAGCCAAATTTGTCCAGATCAATCACGCAGGCCTACCATAATGATTCCTGAGTTAAAAATATTTTCTGTATTTCAATAAAAGTCCACGTGTTAAAGTCAAATATGTAAATGCATTCATCTGTAGAAATTGTGAGCTTTTATGTTTGGCTACACATGAAATAAATCTGGGGACATTGTTCGGGCTTACTGAAGATGGAGGGGGTGCAACTCAGAGTTGAAGGTGGAAGTTTCTAAGAGTGTGTGTGTCTGTGTGTGTGTGTGTGTGTTTGGGAAGAAGGATGGAGGGACTGAGGGGAATAAAGTAAATGCATTTAAAAATCCCAACAGTATGACCAGGTGTTCCTGTTAACTTTTTAAATGTTATGGTGAGAAGTTGAGGCTGTTTGCTTCATTTTTGCATCATTCTTCACCTGAACAGCTTGCATTCTCCTTATGTTTCCCTAATTTTCAAGTAACCCTATCAATCTGTGTAGTGTAACGTTGTTTCCCTAATCATTACGAAGAGGAATTTAAAGGTTAAAGAGTACAATTTTAATGCAAATTTCACTGATTTCTAATGAGCATGTAGTTTAGTAGACACTGGGTTTTGGCAGCTTGGCTCTTTCTGGTTAAAAGAATAAAAACTTTGTTGTAAGTAATTAGGAAACTTTTGGCTTTATGTTTCAACAAAGGCAAGCTGGGTGCGCAATCCATACTCAACCATCTTTGACAGTCTGTGCATATTCAGTCAAAGAAAGGAAACACAAAGAAGGTTTATTACGATTATATTTGAATTAATCTGCCTAGTATAGGATTAATTGGTGATAATATTGTAGCTCAAAATTGCCTGCTTATATCATGATACAAATTTATATAAATAAAAAATATAATTTGTTCAAAGCCCTGGGGTACCAGATGCCATAGCTGTCGTCCTGATTTGGCTGTGACGACAGCATCATTAACTCGGTACAGGTAGAAGGAAGTTTCCCGGCTTTAATCGCGCTGCCCTCTCTCCAGTGTGTGGGCAGCAAGTAATAAGCAAAAGCACACAAAAGGGCACTGTTTGCTCAAACAGGCAGTCTGTCTGCACTTGTTTTAATAATACAACAGTCAAAATAAGCCCTCCCCTCGTTTGATCACAGCTGAAATGATGTAACGCTCTCCTGCAGTTCGTTCCACACAGGCTGGTGGCATGAGATCTGCACTCGGCGGGGCGAAAAACGCTGCAATTTGCACTGCCTGATGCAATTTTGAACTGGGGTCGCTTATCACAGGGCAAACAAGCATCTGACCAGATACCCAGATCTCAGGGAGATATTGTCTCCTGGCAAGGTTGAATTATTTATCCTGCTAATGACTCCAATAGCGTGGGGCTACTCCACACTATGCACACTACGCTTGCGTTTGGTGTCCAGCACAAGAGCGGAGGCATACATTTCTCCTGCAGATCACCAGGAGGTATGATTCTTATGGCCTTCTTCATGGGGGTGCTCCTAGGTGGCTCGCCATAGGAGGTCAGGACATGACTAAAGCTGCTGAAAAAAGAATCAGAGAGTAACATCTTACAGTGTTTATTCTCTCAGTGTTTGTTCAGTCAGGTGGTCCTATCCAAGCACCTTTGATGTGACATTCTCCAGTGTTAATGCCTGATTCTCATAGCAAATGAGGACATTTGTAAAGAATGACCTTAGCCTCTAATGGTCACATCATTCCTAGGATTAGATTATTCACATCATGCCTGGAATTGGGTTAGAAGACCTTTGAGGGCTATAGAAGAGACCTTCTCATTATTATCATGTACTGCAGTGTCCTCAGATGCATATGGTCTAAATTGTCTTTAGTGTGTGTGTGTGTGTGTGTGTGTGTGTGTGTGTGTGTGTGGCCACCCTGTGAAGAATTGGTGGTCCATCCAGGGCCTGCTTCATTGCCCCACTGCTGTATGTTTCTTGGATGGGCTGCAACCTTGATCAGGGTAAAGTGGTTAGTGATGATAGTTGGAATTTTTCGGGGTAGTTTTAAGTTCGACATTCCATGATACTTCTGTTTTTTATATATTTTCATTTTTTGGTAGATTTAATTTTCTTCATTGAATTCTGCCCACCTCATTTTCAATCAATGCCCATTTTAAAAAGCTGCTACATTTGTTCCAGTTCTCCAGTCCCCGGTCTCAGTTCTTCTCTCATTTTTTGCTGGACAAAGCACATGACCACAACTAGCTCCACTCTCCCTTTCATATCCACTATCTTCTACTTGTCACTTTGTTGAAGAAATTTCCCCATTACAACATCAGTTGACCTACCTTCCTTTCGGAAATTTTATCATTGTCTCCTGTTCCTTCATACACTCAGAGAACATTAGTGATTTAGAACCTACCAAAATCCTCAGCTTTACATTGCTCTGTGTTCCAGATAAACAGATTTTGATATAAGTGTGGACCTGTTATTACTTTTGAATCCAGCCTTCTTATTCAACATTCCTTCGCTCTGCTGACCTGGAGACAGAGTTTCAGTTGCAGCACCACCCGTTTCTTGTGCAATTGAGTTCCTGTCACCGTTCTGACCTTCACAATGATGATTCACTCTAGTGAAAGAGAGTGATGCAAACATTATTAAAAAAAGTCAAAAGCAGCTTTTCTTTGTCACCCACACATATTTATTTGATTCCACCTCTAGATGAAAAGAGAAAAAAAATATTGCTTGTGTCACATCATATTACTAGTTCTGGTTGGGTTGGTTTAGACAGAATACCCTCCTAGGAATCATCTGTGGACTGTGCCTTTTCCTGTGGAATGACTGAATACTTTAAAGATTACAACCTGAACTTTTCCTTGTAGAAATTGCAGGTCCAATCCTCATAGCAGTTCCCCGGATTATGGACATCAGGCAAACTCTCAGGCTATTTTCACATGTGATAGACACTTGTTTTTTTTTAATTTCCTGATGTTGGTAGCACCAGCGTACCTGACCTATTTGTTCAATATTTCCTTTGGCAAACGACAGTTCCAAACACTGAGCAACAAAATTATTTATAGTAATCACCATATGTAGCACCAAATTTAATGAATGAGAACTTGCAAAAAAAAGCGACATCATGAGAGGAGTGGTCAGGACCAGAGGGCGTGACACTTTGTAGACATTTTTTTTTAAATCCCCACAAACAGTCATGTCTTTACAGCCCTGGATCCCCCTTTTTGTATGGCACTTGGAGCAGACCTCCTTCCCTTAATGTGTCTCTCTTTGGTAGTATATTGTAGCCAGCTGTTCCACAGCAGTAATGTAGCACACATATACTATGTTCATGGCTTTTGCTGAAAGCTGTAATTGAAAATTCTGAAAAAAAAGTGGAATACCATAGGATTTAAAAAACATAACTCCTGGCTTTTGATAACACTTTTTTCCATGTTGTAGTAGATATAAATTCCAGTGCAATACTGAATAACTACATGGTACACTCAGAACAGACATACAGTACTGTGCAAAAGTCTTAGGCACCTGTGGGAAAAATGCTATAAAGCGAGGATGGTTCCAAAAATAATGCCATGAATACTTATGAATCAATAAACCTTCTGAAAAGTGCAGTAGACAATCAAATCAATCAAATCAATATTTGGTGTGACCACCCTTTGCCTTTAAAAACTTGCATGCAATTTAAGCTAGTGGTTGGTAGGTTCTTCCAAACATTTTGAGGAACTGGCCGCAGATCTTCTGCAGACTTTGACTGTCTCTGCATGTCCTCCCAGATTGACTTGATCATGTCGAGATCAGGGCTCTGTCACATTGAAGAGAATAAGCAGACATGCGCAGACACAAATGCGACGAACTCCGTTTATTGCAAGGGGTGTTCCTAAGTCGTGGTCACAAAGCAGGCGAGGTTCCGGTCCAGTAAACTACTCGGTGCAGAGAGACAAACAGTAAAGGATGAGACTAAATCGGTGATTAAGTACAGGCAAAGGTCGGTAACAAATAAGACTGGGAAGGTGACTGCTTGGTACACACACATGAACCATGGGGCAATACTTCGCATTGGTCTGTCGGCAAGCGCCGATCTAAATAGATTGTGCCTAAGAGGATGCAGGTGCAGGTGATCAGGAGTCCGGAGCCGGGGGCGTGACAGGCTCTGTGGGGACCATACCATCTTTTTGCTGAAGATAGTTCTGGATGACTGAGATTGGGTGTCTGAGGTCATTCTCAGGCTGCAGAATGAATTTGGGAACAATGAGAAACCTCCCTGATGGTAGATAAGAATCTACCTGTACTTTTCAACAGACATTGAAGTTGCATGCCTAAGACTTTTGCACAGTACTGTGCATCCTTTTTAACATTTAGCAGGTCTGACTGTTGTACCAACTGAAATGTGAAAAGTCAAACCAAATTCACTGCAAAATCAGTTTCTCTGTAATGTCCAAGTTCATCTTCGCCTAGTCAAAATTAAACATTAATCTATTGGTAGAGTGCATCTTTGAGACAGGAGGCATCTGTTCTTCCTGATGCAAGTTGGGTGAGTGTCAGTGGAGATCACAGTTTTTTGCTATTGGAAGATAGGAATCGTTCTAAAAACCTCAACCCTTCTGAAGCCCTGGAACTCCCCAGTTAAAACGCCATCTGTGAGGAAGTCTGAGCCATAATGAATCCTGACTGACATTTAAATAAAGGTGAGGGGTCAAAGTTCAGAAGACTCTCCTCTTGCTTGAGTAAACTCATGCCGACCTTTCTGAATCAGAAGTCAAATTGCAGCTCCAAGCTTGACATTTCCTTTGTATTGGCGGAACGCTGGCAGGAAGACGTTTCATTCCCTAATTGCCCCATTAGGTTCTCCAGTGATCTTTGTGCCCAGAGATCAGGATAAGACTAATAAAATGCCAGAAGAACTTGAAGCACAATGCTTTCCATCCTTGACGAAGGTCGTCTAGGGTTGATTTTCCAGGGCCGCAACACCTTTTTTTTAAGCTATTTATAATACAGGCAGCAGCTGAGGAGATTTCCTCATGGTAACTGAGTAATTTAACCACAGAAGTTTTAATGTTTGTGTACGGAAAAAAGGAAGAAGTAGTATAATCTTGGTTCCAAACACTTTCATAGAAGTGTCCAATCGATCAGAATTACACTTATTTTTGCACCCTCTCAGACAGTCTCCCCAAGGGTTTTTACACCACTCTGAAAGAAAGAAGCAGGGGCTGATGCAAACAGATGTAGTAAGAAAGCCACAAGGCTTCAGCACAGGACACTGTCAGAAGCTCGGGTCTCCCAACTGGTCCGATTGCCTTCACAAGCACCAATGGTCCAGACTGCGCTGTCCCATTAGCCATCTTGGAACTTGATAGCAGCAGATCGTAACAGCCTAGCTTTGCTGGGGCAGGTTTAATTTTTTCAGGGCATCCCCTTCTGTGGGGGAAAGTCTGGCATCTGCCAGTTTGTGTCAATAGAGTGTAAACTGAAGGAGGACACATTCACATCCACTACTGGCCTTGTGGGGTACATTAGCAACAGCTGTCTTAAGAAGAAAAATACACAAAGAAATAAGTGTTTGCTTAATAGCGATAATGATTGTTTTTGCTGGAGTTCAGAGGTTAGTTACACTTACAACAAAAGGATACAACTGCCTCAATGACAATTACTGAATTAAGATCAGTCAATTTAATATTTAAATGTGTTAGTTGAAGCAAGTAAACACAATCATTGGTTGAAGTAAATAAGCACAATTGCATTTTAATGTTACATTTCATAATGAATAATGAACAGTTAAATCAAAGGCAGCAAAGCAAACAGGTACAGCAGATATTTACAAGGACTGGGTTTCCATGGCAACATTGCAGACGCTTGAGCCATTTTCCACACATATGTAAATAAGTAAGGAAAGATTCCATTGGATTTGCCAGTGAACATCTATTTTAGAATGTCTAAAAGGAGCTTAATCATCCATCACCTGGGTCAAAACGATAATTAGAATAATAAGCAAACAATATTCAGCATGAAGTGACTACAAATGAAAAAGAAGATCAGTATAAAATGGCATAATAATTGTTTGCATGTAGAGTAATGAATGAGGGAAACCTTTTGGAAAATGGACACCTTACCTGCATATCTGTGGGACCCAAGTGTGCCTTTCCCTACTTCTTTCCCTCCTTCTTTCCCTTGAGCTTCATGCTTTTTAGATATCACAGATATCACTCTCTGATGGTTTGCTGGTGCTTAGGGTTAGGTTTAGGATTATGATTAGGATTAGGGTTAACGTTAGGGTTAGGGTCAAATATCTCTAAGTAGCTGGTTAACAAGCATAGCCACTATCAGTTCATAGACTGAAGAGGCAACAGAATAGAAGGTGGTATTTGACAAAACAGAAAGTTTGAAAGTTAGCTTTAGAAAGACAGACTTTCCCTTCTTCTTCACATTTAAATTCCCTTCTAGTTTTTAAGGCGGAATATGAATTCTCACAAATAATAATGTGCTCCCAGCCAATCAGAAAATACCCATATAACTATTAACTCATGACTTCAACAGGATAAAACACTGTGAACACCAGTTACTGATTAGAAAACACAGTATTGTCATTATTTTGCAAGTTTGTAACACGGGGTCCAGTATGTACAGTTCAGGACATTTCACATTAGGGTTAGAGTTAGACTAACCCTATTCTGACACCAATGTCCCTGCGATACATCATGGGAGATGTGCAGAATTTGGAACGGGAGTTCAGTATTATGAGATGTGAAATAAAGGTGAGTGATAACATGTGCCGACATAAGCAAGTACATCCATGCATTTGTTTGGCACAACAACCAGGATTTAGCTAAATAGGTTTACTTAAAAATTGAAATGCGCATTAAATGTGATGACACTGTGCAGACATATTTAGACAAAATGAAACTAGCTAACTAAACAGGTGATACAAAACCAGGGTGGGTGCATTGACATGCTCGTGTCTAGCTTCAGATAAATCGATATTAGTATATGATACAGTTTATTACAATGTAATGTGTTTTCATTGCAGTATGCTATACGCTACTGTATGTTTTTAAATTTATTTTGATTTTTATTCATGTTTCAAATGTTTTTATCATGGATAAGCTTCAGATAAAAATTCATTAAAGAAAAAATTTTCATTCGAATACTGGCATATATCAATATATACGTATTAATTTTCAAGAACTATTATTCCAAAAAATTGGACATAGAGAGTTTGGATACCAAGGGATTGCTGTATATGACTATTGCCTAAAGGCCATCAAAGTAAGCTGTGATGCTGTTTTGATTACCGCATGTCAACTGTGAGATCACTACCTTTGTGAGAGAATGTGACAGCATAAACATTAGCATTGTTGCTTTGGGTAAAACACAGCAAGCCTGCTTCCAGCACCTTACTTGTTGATCACCAGCTCTTGGGATCAGGATGATAGCAAGTCCTATGTGTGCTAACCCACAAATCCAGACCCTAAAACCCCTGTAATTCCTAATTACAGTCTAATGGAAATAAGGAGTACTGACCTTTGTTTGTCTCCCAGATTGTGAGACCCATTAGTCTTCTGAAGGATGTGTGGATTGTGCTGCCTGGCACATAATCATACGATAAGCAGGCAAGGATGGACATTTGAAAATGATAAGGTGCAGATAGGCTGAGTTAATGGCCCGTTCCTGTTCTTTTTCAATGTCCTAGACCTTTATGATGTCCTGCAGTAGAGAGAGGTCAGTGGCTCACCCAAGACAGTAAAAACATAACATGCAAACACTAAGAAGATAAGTGACGCCACCATACACATATAAAAATGTACAGATACACTGTATCCTGTGTCTGTACAACTGTTGGCCTGTTGTGTGTAGCTCACTTTTGGGGGGAAGACAGAGGATATGGTGTCTCTGCTGATGTGCTAAAAGTGGTATGTATTCATTACGGTGTAGGGTTTCTGACTTATTTTTTCATTCCTAATCCGCCACAAAAAACCAAAACCTTAGCGCATATTCAATGCTGTTGGGATGATGTGTAATGAGGAAAATCCTATTTTGATCAGTCTCACTGGGCTGATGAAAATGGTCCGTGTGTCCTCTGTGTGTATCTAGACATGTCTGTATGTGTAAAAGTGTCTTTGAGCATGACTGTATGTGTGCATTTATTTTCTTGGGTTTGCTTTCTGAATTTCACTGTGTATTTGTGCTTGTCTGGCTGTGAATACATGTGGCAACCAGTGAGCTCCATCTCTCTAGCCCCCTTTTCTGGACTCAGTCAGCATCAAGTCTGGCCCTGTCCTCCTTCCTGCCCCCTTAGGGAAAAAACTGCTATTCTGTGCCCTCCCGTGCCAGTCACTGCCCCCTCAGCAGGGAAAACATTGCCCTAGACAACCCCCCCAGTCCAACCCCACACCCCCACAGCTTCCCTGGGACTCTTTCTGCATTTGAACGCTGCTGGCTTGGGGAGGTGGTAGTCATGACAACCGCGAGGTCAACAGCTTGATGAAAGCTATCTGGCCAGTCATTCAGATAAGAGTGGATAATGGGGCTTTTGGCTTGAATGTTTTCTCTTTTTTTATTATTAGCTCGGGCGATTGGACGAGGGCTGACAGCACTGTGCCTCGGCTTGTCTCCAAACGCAGGTTAGCCAGCAATAACACAGGTCAAAGACATCTTCCTGTATCGACTACAGAGTAATGGAGTTGCCATAGAAACGAGGGTAGGTCCTGGGAAATGGGTCTCCTTCTTTGCCACATGATATTTGTTTATTCAGTTACTATGTGTTTGGCAAGTAGAGAAAAGAATATGAATGTTGAACCTGCCTTGTTATAAAATGTACCTGTGTAAAATGCCTAAGGCATGAGTTTGTACTTACCAAGAGAATATTTAAAGTATTCCCTGACATTAAAATCCACCCAAAATTGTCAAGATTTATAAGACCATTAATATAATGTGAAATAAGATTACAGATTAGACTCTTCAAATCATGTAGATTACTTCTAAAAGGCCATTAGAAAGTATTTAAATTGACAATTTAGATAAAAGCAGTTTTCTTTCAGAATCAATCCATGTGCAACATCTTGGGGGATATTTTAAAAAGTGGGAAGTTGAATTGGGTTTTAGTTTGCTTTTTTGGGTGGAATTACAGAAAAGGAGCACACCACAGGGTTCCAGTTTAAACACTGAATCAAAATTTAGGGTCGGATATTAGACAATTCAAAGAATCCACAAGGATTAATTGTGATGTTTAACAGGAATGTACCTATGTTGCATTACGAAGGAGCCGGATCATAACTGTTTTTTTTTTCGACATTACAAATTCTGCAGTGTGTTTCAGGCTGCTGAGCTGAGGAACCATCTTGGGTAGATTAGTACCACTCATTCTAAGCCCCCCTGTGGGACCATTTACAGTGGAAGCTTGGAGACAGCACACACTCCAGGCACAAAGAGCGGTGTATTTACGTAAGCGGACTGTTTGACAGTTTTCATCAGGAGGTGATGTAGGCTGGGGTCCTCACTGAAGTGCCGAGTACTTGGGTGACACTGGGAGGTAGGGTGGAGTGAAGTAGGTCACTGTACATTGTCTGACAAGGCTTCTCCTGGTGACCAATTTGCGTGGACAATGTCCAGTGACGACAGGAACATGGCTTGACAGCACAATGTCCAGCCTGAGTGCTAATAAAAAAACAGTGATGCCAAATTCTACCTTTGCACAAAAGACAGCCTGTTGTTTGATGCACTGGGTTTATCTTTGTCCACAGACCCCTTGGTAAACAAGTCCCACCATAAATTTGCACCCCACCCAGTGTGTCTCGTGTATTTTCTGCACCTCTATCTCATTCTTCACTCCTCTCTCTGTGTCACCCTCATCCCAGCCCTGCTCCCTCTTCCTCTGGCCATCTACTTCTTCTGCCACATCCCCCTCTCTTCCACTTTCCCTGCTTGTCTCATCCCTCTCTAACTGGCCCCCCTCTCAGCATAAGAGGACAAAGCTGAACACCCGTCAAACTGTCAGACAACAGGTGTCTGGGACACAGAACAGGGTGACAGAGAAATGTTCCCTTCCTCCCGGGACCCAGGTATGCTGAGGTGAACATATTTCTCCTCCTAACGCCACCATCCCCCATCCCTCCCAACCACCTTACCTCCAACCCCACTCTCCCCCCGTCATCATCTTCTGTTCCCCTCAAAAAGAAAAGGTACTTTTGGAGGAAGAAACCTTTTTTCCTGAGGAGCACTTCCTGACAAGTCTCCCCCAGTTGTCATCTGATCACAGAGGCTGTGTGCTCCTTGACAACACAGAGAGAGGGAAGAGCCACTGAAACGGGGCACTGTTGCCATCTCCTATTTGTAAGTGGGATTAAGAAAGCCTGCACACTTTTTCTCTTGTTGCTCTGACCCCACAAGCATACAGCCACAGACAGGACCAATGCATTTGCAGGTTTGCAGGCAGCCAAACCTGACCTCACAACTAAATCCTTGGAGACCTCCAGTTACAATATATGTGACTAACATAACTGGGATGGCTGTCCCATTAACTGTAAACAATATTAGTTTTGAGTCCTCATGTTTGCTAGTAAGGCCTAACAACAACATCTGGCTGCACTGCCATAAGGCACCTTTTTTGTTACTGACTTATTCACTGTTTAGGTGTCTACCAATGAATGTGTGTGACTGTGTGCATGTGTTTAAATAAAACAATGATATGTTTACACAACTTTTTGTTTGTAATTCTTTTGAAAGTTTTTTTTGTTTTTACAATGGGCACCAAGCAAAGCAGCAAGTGTTCTGGGTGCTGAAAAGAAAAAGCAAAATGAAATAGATTTACAATTGAAAGTAAAAGTAATAATGCAGCACAAAAATAAAACTGCAATGCTGTGTGTGAAAATGGCATTCAATTGAATCTGACTCATAGGTGACCACTGGCGTGGATTCCGAGGCAAGCAGAAACAGAAGAGGTTTGCTTGCCTTAGTCGTTGCACGTTAGAGGGGTGCAAACATGGGGAGAACATGCAAACTCTGCACATCTTGAGCTGGACTTAAACCCCACACCTGGCGCTGACCTGACACCCTCTGTCACCACATCTATAGCACTGTAGTGTACTGTATTTTAACACAAATAATGTGTAAAATTAGGGGAGAAAAATAACAAAGTCATGTAAAACATTCATACTTGATAATTGTTCACTTATGCTCATGGTTTATATAGCACAGTACAAGGGAATCTGTGACTCAACAATGAAGTCAACTAGCAATGAGATCATTAGAGCAGAATGAGGTTGTAAACTAAGGACCACTTGCAGATGTGGTTTTAGATCTAACCAAAATAAGTTTGAAAATGTTAATTTCAGTAAAACAGCAAAGCATATAAATAGACGGGACACATGTATTACCCAGGTATCCCATATGTATATATAGTTAATGTCAAATCAAAGTTAAAAATGCTGCTATGAATTATTTGTATGATGTGCAAACCCCCGGGTCATTTAAATTTTTGCCAAAATTCAAGGGAATGAATATGAAGTGTTCATGCAAGACTGCGCAGCACAATGATAGAATATATTTGATCACACTACCTTTCCATTCTCCTACATAGTAAAAAAAAGTTGTGTTAGACATCATTTATGTTACATAAACTCTGCCCTTGCCAGGTTTAAATATACTCCAGTGACATCAGCAAGAGCACGATCTGCAAACAAGCTGCAGTCCAAAGGTCATGAAAATAACATCTGTAGGCTTCTGAGGAAGACCAAGGGCTCCCACCACTTTTCTTATTAGCGGTGGAATTTACAGCACATTTCCAGACCAGGGACATAGTGCTGGAGGCCATCACTGAAAGTTGTTGCTAAGTTTCCTAGTACGTTCTGTATTGTGTGCTCTAAACAAACAGCTGTCTGGCTCCATCTCTAGGGTTCTTGTTAAGGGCTGTCACTCAGGCCTGTAGCTGCTGGCGCCCAATCCACACTGCCCCAACGCCCACTCCAGGCCCACCCACACATGCTTTCAGACCCATTGGCAGTCTGGAGGGTTGCAAAGGAGAGTATGTGCTGCAGTATTACCAATGTGATGTTTGGACCAGTTGTGGTTTCTCTCCTCCCCCTGCCCCCATCACTCAAACTGTAGCCCCTCCTTAACCATCCTTAATTGCTTTGTACATGACCATCTTGACTTCCTGGCTTCAAAATCCCTCCCAAAAGTTATTTTATGAACTTTTTTTGCTAAAACAGTGAAAACTGGAAAATGCAGGAAACATTTGCCAGCTTTGCAGAATGTTAAATTCTTATGAACGAATGATCTACAAGATTTACTTAAGCAAATCCTGAATACAAACAAGCCCACCTACTTACACTTTATTGCACTGTCACTTGACATCCACCAAACAGGTTCAAGCACTTGGAGAATCATGGATTTTAGAAATGCTTGGGCCACCTGACCGTTTGGCAGCTGAGGAAGACACTACTTCAACCTTTCTGCTCTGTGGGTGCCAAGAATAGACTCTCAACACCAAATAACCTCAAAAGAGTGTGGGTTACCATTTTATCTGTCAGCCTAATGTAATAAACTCAAAGTAATCATAAAGTGTGAACAGCAAGGATGCTAACTGATATCTCTACATTCATATGAAGTTCAGCATACACAAGCTAACCTTATAGACATTTGTATTTCAGTTCCAAATATCTCATGATGTTATTATAGAACGACAGAAATGTTTACTGCTTCCTACTGTTGCAAGGCAAGTTCTTGCCGGTAAAGCTAGGTGACCTTTAAGTGACCTGTTTTAGTGATGGTTCATTGGTTACAAGCCACACTAAATGTTTAGGTTTGGTTGACATGTGGCAAAAAAACTGGGACAACCTTTTGTGACCTTGCAGAATGAAGAATTGATCAATGTGTTAGGCTTTCATAGCTGAACAGGGCTATAAGCCCTTCATAACAGTGGAAGATCCCCAGGGAGCTGACCTTTGACCTCTGGCACTTGAGCCATTGCAGAAAACAGGATATTTTTGTTACGAAAAATTTAAGAATTAAGTTTTTCGAATGAGGAAGAGCATCACATAGTCACTGTCCCTAATTCTGGTCGAGTAAATCACCTGGTTGACAAGTTGAACTACTCTTCACGTGAATTTCTGCTCACATCATTGGCTCCAATCAAAGGCGAACCCCCCTCCTCTCTTGCTCTCACTTTTAATCAAAGCGGCGCTTGTCCCCCTGATTGGGGAGCAGAAGCACACTGGTGACTAATTCTGAGATTAAACTCCCCTTCTGTCAATCACCTTTAATGAAACACGTAGTATTGGAATGAGCTGGATGACAAGCCTTTCCCAGCTCTGGAGAAGCACAGAAAATGACAATAGTAGAAAAGAGAATAGCAAGGTGTGTGCAAATCAGACAAAGGTGGCTCTTTTTTTCCATTGCCTTCATTCTTTGTGTTTTTTTTTTTTCAACAAAGCAATCACTTTCAGGCACTGAATTAAAACCTGTACCTCAGATTTTCTTAATCATCTGAGGATGGTTTTCTTATTTCATCACATTGCATTGCAACATCCTTTCTGCTTTTGGGTTGGCTTGTAGGTTTCTGAGTGAAGAGCTTTTAAAAAGATTGTATTTCACTTTCCCGAGCCCAAGGGACCCAACTTCGAACCCACTCAGTTCAGGGACCAGAGAAAGTCAAATTTGATCAGACTGTTGTTTCAATGTTATTGATTTGTTTTTGGAATTGATTTGTCATGTTTAACGCTTTGGCATTCTCATAAATTATCACATTATTTTCGCGTTGTCTGTATTTATTTTACCCATGTTACATGTCAAATTCCTAAAGCCACTTTGCTAAAGACAGACAATACCATTCAAGCTAATAACACATTTTTTGTGATTTGAATTTGCGAGAGGGACACGGAGCACTGGATGGAGAGCAGCAGTGGTAAACCTGGACAGACAGGAAGTGTTCTGAAATGTGGAGCCAGCTACCTCGGCCTTTTCATCTCTTCATCAGCCAGTTCAAAGACATGCAGCACCCTTTGATTCTGTCGATGCGATGACTCTCTTGATGTGGAAATCTGAATTTGAGAGCGACTGAGAAAGGGAGGGGGGATGGACGACACATTACACCATATGAAGTAATAAATATGCCTTTTGGTGGCTGGGCATCCGATGCAGCGTCACAGGGGAGGAGAGTGCTAATTCTGTAAATGGTTGTGCCCTAAGCAGTGGGCCACCTCTTGTTCCCAGTGAATTTGTCTCCCTTAATTGCTTGACTGAAACATAAAGTTAGAGTTCAGAGTTAGTAGTCCACGTTAGGAGGCTTAGTTAACCAAGAAATGGAAAAAAAAAAGTTTATATGCTTTGGGAACCATGCCTTAGACTGACACAGCGGTGATGGTAAAAGAAGTGAAACTTTGACTGTAAAAGATTTATTAATTTATTTAGGTTTTCAACCATTGATTACATGGTTACATCAATAATGATGCATCAAAAAGAGCAGGTCTCTTTATTCCAGAGGGCTACTCTGGCTCTCTTCTGACAACAGGTTATGTACTAACTAGGCATTGCATGACTGATTGATTTAAATTCCTTGGTATGGTACTTCAGACAATCCAGACATAAGCAGTGTTGAGGACCATCATGAACAGGCAGTACTAGAAAGAAACAGCACTGGAAACGGACAAAGTTATAAATGTTATTAAATAGATCAGGTCAGAAATAACTGCTCTAACACTCTTGACGTTTCACACCTGACAGTTGACAAATTACAAATCCCCCCGACAATGCTGCCTTACATCAAAGTTAACTTGTGGTTACTTCAAAGTGTTAAAATTCTCAGTGGGAGAGGTCAGGTTTAGGAAAGACATCTAAGCCCCAATCTCACCAGATGTTCTGCAGAATAAAGGTAAGCAGGTACCTCTTTAAAGCACTGGAGAGGTAGGTCAGCTGCTGGTCTGACTGATTTGAAATAGCTAATCTTTGTCTATTTGCTTGCAAAAGCAGCCCAAAAGGTTACCAGTTCAAACCTCAGGCAGGGCCCTGCTGTTGCACCCTTGAGCAATTCAGTAATTATTTAAACAGTCATTAGAATGTAAGATATGTAGCCAATTTGGAGAAAAGTGCCTTCTAGGCAAATAAATTCTTTAAAGGTTGTTATTTTCAGAGTTGGACTATATCTGTCAATGATTTAAGGATAGATGGTGGTATGGGGCTAAGGGCAGCATAAAGCTTTTGTCCACTTTGTTGTGTTGATCATATATGTCACCTCTACAGCCCTCTAACCTGTGTCCCTTGCTATTTGATCCTTTAATTTCAAAATATAAACTGTCACTCCTTTTATTGCCATCACATTTCAGTACCTGCCACAAACATTGGCAGAGGGGTGCAAGAGTGGACTGCATGGCTTGTTTGAAGTTGTCTAAGAAGTAAACTGCAATCAACTGTAAAGGAAAAAACAAGTGAAAAGTGTGTCTGATATCAGAACACTTGTGGGACAACACCTCTGACCTCTGGCCACAGGAAACAACAAGAGAAGTCCTCACCAAACTCTTGGGCACCTGCATATGGATAATCAAGACATTTGGTGAAACGGGCCGTGTTTTGCAATCAGTGAACTGAGGGCCACTGAGCGACAAAAGTCAGGATATCCACACTGCAAAGCCTGCGGGCCATGCATTATTGACTACTATCTACTTTTCTTAAGTTTGTGACAACTTTGTTACAAGAAGCACAAGCATAGAAACAAAACGAACAACAAAGCCAGAAAGCAAAACAACCCTGCCAGTCTTCCTCAAGGCCATGCGAATGATGGGGAAAGCTCAGAAACGTTTGTTTGTCAGTTAATTACCTCTAAATATTCCACCCACCCCCAAGTTGTGTACATGAGTGTCAGCTGCTCTCCTCCGCTCTGCATTCTCATTTGTTGTGTGGAGTCGGAGAGCTGCGTCAAGCTTCCCCTGAAAGCGGGATTGAAGGCTGAGTCTCGATTTTGCCAAACAGAGGGAGGACTGACAGGATGTTGCTGATGGCACACATCTGGCAGGCATTTCTCAACGCCTGCTAACACTTGATCAAAGCACGGGAAGCGTCTCCTCTGAAGAACCCCAGACACGGTGCTTGTCAGCCTCCGACAGAGCGCCCGCAATGCGAATTACTGCCCACCGCAGCAAAGTGCCGGAACAAAAGGAACACGACACGGCAGTAGAACTGAAACCCAAGAAGCAACCTCACTCCACAGGCCGCAGATAATGCAATCTAACCATAATGTGAATCCCATTGAGATATTTGAGAGTGATCTGAAGGTCCTTCCAATGGTAGACTTTTGAGGGTAGTGTCCTCAACACTGCCTGAGGCCAGAGGTCCTCAACTGTGATAGCCTTAGTATTGTCTGATGTCAAGGGCCCTTGGCTGTCACGTCCTTCATACTGCCCGAGGTCAGAGGTCTTCTGTTGCGATTTCTTCGGTACTGCCTGCGGCAGCAGATCTGATTTATTCTTTAAAATGGTCCATCAGATGCTCGTGTCACCACAATTTTATATGTCTGTGTTGCTAGAGGGGGATTTATGCAAAACATGTCATCTTTCCCAGCAGGGGTACAGAGCGACCTATCATTTATCTTTTCAGTTTGAGGGCACCCATATTAGGTTTGTTCATGTTCCACTGCATAGCCCCAGTCTACCCTATTGCTGCTTCAGTACAAACAATGACCCCTAGTTACAAAGATTTTCCTACATTCATAAAAGTACCAAGATTACTTTATGTTGGGATTAAAATGACTGCCTGTAACCTGTTCTACTGACTCCAGATCTGAGCCCAGTTTGGTGTGGAAATGTGTTCCAACATGAGTCTACAATTGTGTTTCAATTATAGATTAGAATAGCACTGGGCTTCTTGGCATAATTGAAAACTACAGGTGTTGAGAGAAATATAAAGTATATGGATATCCACATCTCTTGAAGTGACAGTCACAGCCAAGAGATTGATAATACTGTGAATTAGAAACGATAGGAGGGAGATTTCTTCAGGACTCCCTGCTAGAGGACAGTAAATGAATGAAAGTGGGAGATGTTTGACATGCTTAATGTCAGAGAGGATGGCTAGATGGGAGGCTTTAATTGCCCTGCCAACAGATGCTAACACCCAGGCATCCCAATCTGTATTGATAACTCTGCAAATGCGACCACGCTGTGTTCAAATGGCAGCACTCAGGTAATGTACAAGCTCATCAAACACACATTTAGAGAAGCATAACAGATGATGGTTCTGTGCAAAGGGCTGCCACCAAGCGAAAAGATTTTGTGTGTAAATCGGAAAGCCCTTAAGCAAGGAGGGCTTATGTGAGGACTGTGGGAGGGGAAGGTTTACATGATGAACAGAAGGGGATATCATTTGTGCGTTGCATCTGCTTAATAGGCTTCCCTGACAAAGAGGCTGAGGTGACAGACGAGTATGGATGTTTAATGTTCTGAACTATGTTCAAGTCCAGTACTCATACTGCCACTCCACACCAATATACAACCCTCAGGTACAGAATGCAGTACTCTCACAAGTAACCTACAACTCTCAGGTCCAGTGTCTGGTGATCTATCTAGTATTCCATACTAATATTCCTTCTGCAGGTCTGGAGTCCATTGGTCTGTCTAGCAGTCCACACTGCCCTAGAGCCTGTATACCCATTTAGACATGGGACCAAAGCTACTGGTTTGTAAGACAACAGCCTGTCTCAGTACTGACCACCAATGGCCACAAGACAGATGGTCTGAGCTCAACCTTATGTCCACACATCTGCAATGTATATTGAGAAAAGTCCAGCTCAGGGTCACGGTTCTGCTGAAGTTACTCAGACAGCTCAGATGGTATGATTAGATGGAGTTTTAACAACCCTAGGACCCCATTCATGTGTGCTAGATAGCTAAAGAGGTGGTGCTTCTTGTGTTTAGCATAGAACAGCACAGAACAAGAGATTACTTTATGAGAATACTTTTTACCCTTAACATCTGAGCAGCTATGGTAGACTTCTTCCAGCAAAGTTCCAAGATGGTCAAACTTAGTGTTTTAATGTATTTCAAACTGCAAATTATTGAAACAAACAAAAAGCCTTGGGGTGTGGAATGACCACTAATTCAACTGTTACACTTTTTCTGCATGAAGTTGAATGTTTACATTTTCTTGTGGTAATGCTGCCATAGACATTTATACACAATCAGAATTATTGCAGCATTGCTATAATTTGCATGGGTAACTTCAAAAATTAATAAGCGGCTGAGAGGTGAGATGTCTCTTGTTCTCATTGCCTATAAACTCTTTTGGTTTCCTGTGTCAGCCAACAGGGTTTGCCTGCATCCTAATGTTTGCTTTTATACATAACAGAAGGCACAGCACTGGCCCCAGGAAGCACCAACCTGTTTCTTGAATCTTTTTATATGGATCTTGTATATCTTGGATTGCCACAATCAATACTTTTAACATGCCAGTAAACCATTGTGTTGTCTGTCGATATTTAATCTGAGGGGGTTGTATTCACCATGACTTTTTAAAAGTTGACATTTAATAAAGCACTTTAATGTTGATTTAAAGTGGCTATCAGTTTTCAGAGAGCAATGAGCAAAAATCAAGGTAAATAATGGGATTTCATTACCAAACTCAATGGGGTAGATTCACATGTAGGTGATAAATTTATCAAAGGATAAATGAGCTGGAATTCTGTAAAAGCTGGAACTGGAGCACCAGTCCATGGGTACAGCTTGGATGCATAAATTGTTCAAGTTATTTTATTTCTTTTTGCACTATGGTTTATACAACCAATGAGAATGTGTCTATTTAGCTCCATGTGTGATGGAAAATGTATTTTTTACATTTCTGTATGCATATCTGTACGTTTCTTCATGCATTTCTGTCTATTTGGCTGCATAAATAATGTCAGATTATACAAGTATCCCGAACTGAACATTCAGTGCATTTGTGTGGAGGTTGAATTACTTCTTACAATTAAGCATTCACAAGGAGCCCCGCCTTCTTATCAGACATACAGCCTTTTTCGAGCAATTCAGGAAGTCCCCAGTGATGTCTGGAGTCTGTGATCACATCTAACGTCTCAAAGCAAGTAGCTCATATGATGAAGTTAGTTAATGATGACAGAATGTCAAAAACAATTAATTTTGATCTCTAGACATCAAGCTCTTAATTCGATTAATAATTGATCTGTACAAAAACAGAGCAGAAGACTAATGTATTGACAGATATTTCAGAAGCACCGTAAGGAAAAGGGGGAAATGATGTCAAGGAACAGGAGACACGTTTCTCTTATCTCTATATCTAATTACCATTTAATGTTAATGAGTGTTCATCCAAAAGAGCTTCCTTCACTAGTGACGGTCTTCATTTTTCTCTTACAGGATAGTGTTGACATGCATATGATGAGCCGTGTAACAGCCAAAAGCAGATAAGTTGCAGACTGGAACAGAAGAGTCTGTCCCAGCACGGAGGACACGAGACAAGATCCAGCAAGGCGGATATGAACTGTTTACCACCACGTATGAGAAAAGGTTTTTGAGCGGAATGAAAGAAAAGAAGATCTCAGTAGCAGGGAGCAGAGAAGCCGTGCATCAGCATGGAGGAAGGAAGTTGCACAGCGACACTGAGGAGACAAGCTCTTCATCATCATTGAAGAGAGAAGAAGCACATCAGCAAAGAGGAGTCATATACTTAGCATACATGAATCATTCAGTTGCATGGAGTAAAGTCAAATATGTTAATCTATATCCTCATACAAAAGAATACACAGGGCAACAGATCAATAAGACTGAAATGAAATAAGGTATGAGCTGTCTAAGCATCAGTCGTTATTGCCTGTTTGTGAACAAGCGCTGCACGCTTCAGGGATAACTCCGGAAGAGATTTTACTTCTGTACAATGAGTCAGCAGGTGCTCGTGCCACCCACAATGCAACTGTTCTGTATGTCAGTGCAAAATGTAGCGCAAGCGGTGTCCTGCAGACCTGTGTTTATTCCCTTGAGCTGAACTGTTGCATTCTTAGACGGGGGGGGGGGGAGTCATTGACATGATACCTGAACAATGCTGAGTTTATAACACTAACAAGTTAATACCTTAGTCATAGTAAGAAACACAAGACGCTAACCATGAAGCTGCTAAAAGACAAAAAACATTTATTAACAATAATGATTAATTCACAATGCACCATTAATTCCAGCAACCAGCACTGTACAGATAACACAATGACGTTAGCATCAACACTAAAACATCGTAGATCGAATGTCACATCAGAAGTTTGATTTGGAAACAGTAATAGTGACATCATTGCCATAAACAATTGTTGACAGTCTCACAATTATCACACCAACAAAACACGATACGCCTCTAAAAAAATGAACACCTTACTACATGTCATGTACATAAGTACTGTTAATTGGTGTTGGACAGGCGAAAGCTGCAGATAGTGATGTCATAGTTCAATAATTACATCACCAAACTTCTATATCCTTGCATTTGTAATGAGTCCAGTGCTGACTGTGTTTCATGTATAATTTCTTACCAATGCCTGCTGCAGTTTGGGTCCTTTCGCCAGCACTCCCCATCACCCCTCCCTGCTGTGTGTTGTGTGTTGTGTGTTGTGTGTTGTGTGTTGTGTGTGTATGTGTGTGTGTGTGTAGTGGGCTATTTGTCCTTATCCAGAGAAATTAGCTGGGAATTGCCTGGAGGCACATGTCACTAATATATGTGTATGTGCATGTGCTTGACCTCACTTAGGGTGACAAGTACTTGAGTGCCAAACTTCAAATCTGCCTTATTTGCCTTATTTAAAACAAAGCAGCACATAAAGAATAAACAAACAAACAAACAAAAGCAGAGAGACAAATAGAGAATAAACTGTATAGATTTAGAGATGTTGTAAATTATGGATAGTCCTGCATTAAATTCACATTTGTGTTATTTGTTGCAATCGCCTGGAGGATATTGTAATGTCTGCAGGGCAGATCAAAGGTCAATACTCTGATGGAGCATAAACATCACTTTCTGATTGGAAGGGACAAAAATAAAATTGCTGAGTTTTAACAAGAAGCTGACAGAGTAAATGATAGAGAACTACCATAGTCTGTCTGGTCAGTGTAAGTGTTTATTATTTATACATAGCATTGTATGGAACATTGATTTTCCTATAGGCATCTCTTCCCTGCTGTCAGAGGAGCAGTGAAGGGGAGGCTTGGCACTGATTTCCTGGACATTGTATTGTGATTAATTACCCACCGGGGGCCATAGCTGTATATGCACTGCATTACTAATGCCATCTGTAACAGAAACCATCTCCATGCACCCTCTCCCTCAGTAGTTGGAGACAGTGGGAGAGAGTAGAGGGGAAAGACAAGAGGGAGATAAGGAAAGAGACAGAAGAGCAGCAGATATATGAAACTTATATTGTTTATACTTATATCATATGCATATTGATACACTATTTAGCTTATTTATGCATTTCTTGGTTTGAATTATATTGAAGGAAGATGGGGGCTCTCTCTGGAGATTGCTCTTGTGTTTCATGATATGCAATCTGAGAGGCATGTTCTAGAACTACTGGATGGCCTCTGTTAGGTCACCTAAGCCAAATGAAACAAACTGTGGTGGAGGAGGTTTAAATACTTCTGCTGAAAGCTGGTGACCTGATAAATCCTGACTGCAGGACAGTCAGAGATCTGCTACCAACTGCCCTGGCACATACTTTCACCGTAGTGTGACATCATTTTGAGATCACCTACAGTGGCATCTTTTGTTGTCACTATTATTTCAATCTGATGCTTTGTTACTTAATTTTCCAGGCTTCAGGTTGATGTAGAGGACTGTATGTGCTGTACAGGTCTTTGAAGTACAGAAAGAAAAGAAAAGAAAGAGTGAGTGAGATTGAGTGGGACATGAGAAGGACAGAGGTAGGAGACTGAGGGACAAAGGGGGGAGAGAGGGATGCTGAAAGGTGGATAAAGGTAAGTGTTATAGTGAGAAAGAGACACAGGAAAGAGTGAAGAGATGGAATTTGAGAGTGAGATATAGAGGGAAAGGAGAGTGATGGAATAACAACACGAGACTGATCGACTAGGGCTGGTGACAGGTGGATGACAAAGTAAAAATGAAACCGTTGGCTTTCTGACCGAGAAATGTCCTTCACAGAATGATAGTAATAAGAAATATGATGACGTTGATTAAATTTTTCCTTATATTAGTCATAACATTTTCCAATACTTGCATTTACAATCCATCACAGACAACGTCTCACATTCCCTAAACGAAGTGCTGCCCATGAGCTCCTTTAGCCAATGGGTTATTTGACTTAGGAGTGCTAAGAAGCACTTCTAGGGGGGTTCTGCTTACCAACAAACATCTGCCTTCAAAGTGCCACGGGAGGACATGTGAACAATTAGCCTATATTTATTCTGCTACTATTGGTTTCTATTTATTTATTTATTTGTTTGTTTTTTTTGTTATTATTCATGCCTTATTATTTATTTATTGTTCTGTGTCTTATGAGTGCCTTAAGTATTCTGTGTGTTCAGCTGCTGTATGGGAAACTTCCCTGCTGGGATCACTAAAGTCCTTTTCTCTCCTATATAGATTTATTTCTGAAGGCAGAGGTAACTTTGGCATGATAGTGGCTCATGGAGGACATTCGTTTCATTCAGTTGGTCACATGTCTTTGAAACATTAACGTTGTGTGTGACACAGTTTTTTCCTCTCGAGACGCACATTTCTTTCGCAGTAACGTGATTAGTTTTTCAAATTGATTTATCACACCACACTAATCAACTGGCACTAAATAAACGCGAGTGCGAGAACCTCAACCCATTTATATAGAAATGTCAACAAGAAAGCGTCTTTCTGCGACTGGCCTCCCCAGTTCACACTTCCGAAGTGTACTTTCGCAAGGGGTTGTACACAGAGCTAAATGACATGAATGCTAACGCAATGTATTAATTGCTGCTACGCCATTCATGAAGTATTCATGCCCTATTCAAAATGAAATAACAGTATTACTTGCATTTAATTAGGAATGTTTCCTCGTTACTTGCTTTATGCATGTTTAATAAGTGACATCTTAGGTCATCTGGCTGAAATACGGCCTTGGCGTAAATCATTACATTCGACCATTGAGAGATTTGGGCTCTTCCTTTTTGTTGGTGAGTATGGTGTTTCCATTTGTTCATGTGGTAAGATTTTGGACACTAGCCTAAGAGGGACAAGTGTCTTGTTGTGTCAGTTCACTGCACAGGGTTGATCCAAAGGCTGGGTAGTGGGTGGGTTTGACATGGCAACTCGGGCTCTATCAGCACCTGTCACTGACTACCCGAAACACTTTGCTGGACTCCTTGCGTCAGTTTTCTTGGTTTTTAACATATTGAAGCAAACTTTGATGTAGAGTGATGGTTCACCACCAACAGCTGCTTTCTGAAGAGGGAGAAAAGAGTGGGGTGTGTGTGTGTGTGTGGGGGGGGGGGGGGGGCTAGTCCAG